>CM042164.1:8882880-8918148 GCA_023376005.1 Doryteuthis pealeii | reverse complement strand
TGCAACCCGGAGGGTGCATATATTTGCTAGTTATTATAATGGCGATTGTGTGTTTGTCTGTAACCGAAACAATATCACTACTCAAGTCCCAATTCCCTTAGTTATTTACGTCACATTCTCGATGATTTCATTTTTACGTAAATCTGAATTACTAATAAAATATTTTTACATTATTAATACTGTTGGCCATATCTACATACTCATCATCATCATTATGTCGCGCGTGCAGCACGGATACCCATGACAATCTTTCGCCAACTTCCCTATTACTCATAGCCCCTGGGAGGTCCTCTGTGCAGCATCCAGTGTTCGCATAGTTGGTCAATGTAGGTCCTTAGCGGGCGTCCTACGTTAGCATGTCCATGCGTTGGCTTCCACAGGAGAACGTCGCTTATGAGCTCATCCCCGCTTCTCCAGCAGTGTCCTGCATGTCTAGTCCGTCTCACCCGGATGGTTTGTGAGATGGGGGGCAGGTGACCATATAGTTGCTTCTTTGTGGGTACTGTTCCATGACTTGTTCAGGACTACTCGCAGCATTCCAGACTACTATCTAGCTTATTCTTCGAGCGCTTTGTCAGGGTCCAGGTGGTGCAGCCATACAGCAGCACTGATATAACCACAGCCTGGAAAGATTGTTTCTTTAGTTTGTCAGTGAGATCGGATCTCCATATTACTGATAGTCTGTTTGTGGCCGCCCATGCCCTTTCCTATTCGTGTATTAACATCGCTTTCTGTGGATGAGATATTACTACCTAGGTAAGTGAACTGTTCTACTGGCTTAAGAGGATTACCGTCAATTGTGAATCTACATACTAATAACATGCAATTGTAATTATATATACAACAATAGCTGTTTACAGTGTGAATGGAAATGCTAATTTATATATTGATATTAAAAATTTGATTTTAATGAATATGTTCTTAGTATTATTGATTTCTAATTGTTTGGTTTCATCTTAATGTATATGAACAAAATTCTCGGGGATAAATCTTGAAAGAAATCCATTAACAAGAAGAAATAACTGTCATTTTATTCTTTATTTCCTATTTTTTCTGAATAGTTAAATTTGGAAAATTTAGCAATAAAAGACGGGATTGATGGAAGAGTAAGTTTCAGTTTTTCTTTTCTTTCTTTTCGATTATACACCCCTCTGTTTAAAGTATTTTCACCTGCATTCTTATGTAGTTTCATTAGCTTTTCTAATTTAATATGACTAGCAAAATAAAAAAAACACCCTCCGGGCGAGGAAAAAATAGATTTTAGAAAAATATTGCCTGAGGGTGGGGAGAAAAAAATTCAATGTCAGCGAGTTTGTACCCTAAGTAAGTAAAATCATCAAATTCATTAAAGGATTAAAAAATAAAACAATTTTGAAATTTAAACTTTAAATATGTATTAAAATAAAACAACTATATATAATAGATATATAAGTACCGAGTCATGGTATTTATTAAGATTTGTATTATAAAAAAACAATGAAGGACTGTCTAATGCTGCGTGTTTAAATTTTGAGTGTATTTATTCTATGTTATGACGATTTTGGGTAATGTGACGTAGGCAGTGACGTAATTTTTGTTACAGACAAAAACCGGAAGCGAATCTCCATTATTAATAGATAATCCATTACATTAAATCTTGAATATTTACAACTGGAGTGTGCATATATTTGTTGAATAGTGAATAGAATTGAAAGAAAGGAAGTTGAATGATTAAGAAAAGAAAGAAAGAAGAAGAACGAAAAAAAAGAAACTATATATATGTTAACAGTCTTGTTCCTTAATCTTCCGACCGTTATTATTTTGCAACATCCTCTGGTTCAAAACGAAACCGTCCAAATCATCAAAGATGAAATGCAAAAATGTAAATCCTGATTATCTGGTGTTGCTTATCCGCCAGATTCTTATTTCTCATGAGTGTCGTCACCTTATCTAAATAATGAGCCATTCTAGTTTTTATTCTAAAGAAAAAAAAAGGGAAAGAAAACGACAGGTGATACAGAAAAAATATAATGAGTAAGAAAGAAAGAAGGGGCGTAAGTTTTAAGATAGAGGAGGGTTGAGCCGCGCGGAAGCAATGACGCTAATCTGTTTCAATCGAACATAATGAAAGATTAAAAGTTGAAAGAAAGAAATAAAGATTGAGAGAGAGAGAAGAGAGAGAGAGAGAGAGAGAGAGAGAGAGAGAGGAGAGAGAGAGAGGAGAGAATTAAATCAAGATATTAATACCTCTTATAACATATTGAACTATTTGCAATATCTCTAAGTAAACATAGTCAATGTTGTAATAATCAAATTATCATACTGTCATATATCCACAGCTCCTGCTAGTGAGAATTATTATGCTTTTTACTATTGAACTAATTTAGCAATAACTCTAAGTAAATACATAAAACGCTGTAATGATTAAATTATCATACTGTGGTATATCCACAGGTCCGGCTAGTAAATAAATAAGTAAGTAGAACCAATTACTATACCAAGAGTAAAAAGCTCTGTCTGCCCTATTTACGCCAGCTGGGGTTGGGGGTGGATTTATACTTTTCCCAAGGGTATTAGCGCTATGTGGAATTCAGTCAGCCTTGTTCAGGATTTGAACGCGTGTCGCCGTGTCCATTTCCTTTGATTATAACCATTACACGAACTACTCCTCCTAAAACTGTTAATATGAACGAATTCCCTAACTCTTGGCGATCATATTGATTAGTGCGACGTTGAAATATTGAGGGCAGGATATTTTATATTGTTTTATTTTTTTATCATTATTGTTGGTATTCATTTGTTTCGTTCTGTAGATAATAAAAATAAACAACTAAAATAGATAGATAGTATAACATATAAGAAGAGATAGATCATGATTGACTAAGAAAGATAGATAGATAGATAGAGTAGTATATTGTGATAGATAGTATAGATTAGGATATGAAGAAGCAGACTGAGAAGGATAGATATTTGATAGATTTGAGATAGATATGATAGATATAATGACAGACTGGAGTAAAAGATAAGATAGATAGACTAGATAGAATATGAACAGCTAAGAAGGATAAAGAAATACCCGATAGATAGATCCAGATAGAATAGGATAGATAGATAGATATTGAACCAGACATGAGAATAGATAGATAGATAGATAGAGTAAGATATGAACATGACCTAAGAGGAATAGAAAATCAGATAGGATATGAGTTAGATAGATAGTAATAGATATAGATATTTTATATTGAGCGAGCTGAGAAGGATTAGAAATAGATTAGATAGATGACGCATAGAATAGATATGATTAGGAATAGATACGAACAGACTAAGAAGGAATATAGAATAGATAGAATAAGATAGATAATGTAGATGTAAGATAGATAGGAATAGATATGAACAAGACTGGAAAGGGATAGTATAGATTAAGAGGTAGATAGTATAGATAAGATAGGTGACAGAGCTGAGAAGGATGGCCAGTAAATAGATATGTATAGATAGATTAGTATAGGTGATAGGTGAAGATAGCTGACATGACTTGAGAAGGTATTAGATAGATAGATAGAAGTATGGATAGAATAAGATACATACGGATAGTGACAGACCTGAGAATGGGGGCTCGGCTGTGGGGGTGGCACGATAGAACACTGAGATAGTAAGATAGAATTTTAGGGATAGTAGAAATAGATAGATAGATATGAACAGAGCTGAGAAGGATAATGATAGATATGTATTAGAGTAAGAATAGATAGATAGATAGATAGATAAAGTAGACCTCAGTGAAACAGATTTTTAATGATCAGACAAGTACTGAGAAGGTAGAGGGTTAGAAAGATACGATTAGAAATATAGATATGAACAATAGACTATAGAAAGGAATAGAAATAGATAGAAATAGATAGATAGATAGTATAGATTATGGACAGAAAAACAGACTGGAGAAGGATAAGGAAACCCTAAGATAGATAGAATAGATATGAATTAGAATAAGATAGAAATTAGATTAGAATATGAAAAGCAGACTGAAGAAGGATAGAAATAGAATAGATTAGATAGAATAGATAGAACGATAGGATAGATACGAACACAGACTAAGAAGGATATATGGATAGATAGATAGATAGATAGATAGATAGATAGATAGATAGGATAGATATGAAACAGACTGAGAGGAATAGATAGATCAGATAGATAGATAGATAGATATGAACAGACTAGAAGATAGATAGATAGATAGATAGATAAGATAGATATGAACAGACGCTAAGAAGGATAGATATGATAAGATAGATAGATGAATAGATAGATATGAAAGACTGAGAAGGAATAGATAGATAGATAGAATAGATAGATATGAACAGACTGAGAAAGGATAGAATAAGATAGATAGATAGATAGATATGAACTAGACTGAGAAGGATACGATAGATAGATAGATAAATAGATAGATATGAAGCAGACTGAGAAGGTATTAGATAGATAGATAGATAGATAGAATAGATATAGAACAGACTGAGAAGGGTAATGATAGATAGATAGATAGTATAGATAGATAGATAAGGAATAGATATGAGCAGACGGAAGAAGGATAAGATAGATAGATAATAATATGATTAGGTAGGGGATATGAAACAGACTGAGAAAGTGATAGATAGACTTAGATAGATAGTATATGAACAGACTAAGAAGGATAGATAGATAGATAGATCACGATAGATTAGATAGATATGAAGCAGATCTGAGATAGGATAGATAGTAGATAGATAGATAGATAGATATGAACAGACCTATAGAAGGATAGATAGATACGATAGATAGATAAGATTAGTATACCGCTATGAAGCAGAAACACTAAGAAGGATAGATAGATAGATAGTATATAGATAGATAGATATGAACAAGACTTGAGAGGATAGATAGATAGAATTAGAATAGAATAGATAGAATAGATTTAGATATGAACAGAACTAAGAAGGATAGATAGATAGAGTAGATAGATAGATAGAACTAGGGATATGGAAGGCAGACTAAGAACCGAGATAGATAGAATATATTATAGATAGATATGATATGATAGATAAGAATATGAACATGGTGACTATAAGAAGGATAGTAATAGATAGATAGATAGATAGATAGTGATAGATTAGATATGAAGCATGACCAAGAGGATAGATAGATAGATAGTATAGATAGATATGAACAGACTAAGAAGGAATAGATAGATAGATTAGCCATAGAATAGAGATTAGAATAGATATGAAGCAGCGCTGAGAAGGATAGAATAAGATAATACGATAGAATAGATTTGACATGACTAAGAAGGATAGATAGATAGTATACGCATAGATGAGATAAGATATGAACAGACATAGAAGAAGCCATATTGAGATAGATAAGATAGAATAGAATAGATAAGATAGATAGATAGATAGATATGAACAAAACCAGACTGAGAAAGGATAGATAGATAGATAGTATTAAGATAAAGATAGATAATGATATTACTAGAAGATAGATAAGGACAAGTAAATAATTATATATCACGATAAGATAGATAGATAGATATGAACAGTTACTAAGTAAGGATAGATAGATAAGATAGTATAGTATAGAAGATAGAATTAAGATATGAATCACCGGCTGAGTATATATAGAATAGAAACTAGTAGATAGATAGCAGTAAGATATGAAGCAGACTAAGAAGGATAGTAGATAGATAGATAGAACTTAGGATAGATAGGGATAGGTGAACAGGTGACAGAGTGTGAGGATAGGAGGTTAGATAGATATAGTATTAGATAACTATGGAACAGACTTAAGAGGATAGATATAAGGATAGATAGGATAGATAGATTAGAAATAGATAGATAAATGAACAGTACTAAGAGGAATAGATAGATAGATAGATAGATAGATAGATAGATAGATATGAAACAGACTAGAAGGATAGTATAGATAGATAGATAGATAGACTCATGAACAGACATAGAAGGATAGATAGATTAGATCACGAATTAATGATATGAACAGACTAAGAGGGATACAAGATTTATGATGATAGATAGATAAGATAGATTATGAAACAGACTGAGATAGAAGATAGATAGATAGTATAGATAAGATTTATGAAACACACTAAGAAGGATAGATACATAGATAGATAGATAGATAGATAGATAGATAGAAGATAGATATGAACAGACTGAGGAAGGATAGATAGATTAGACTAAGATAGAGTAGAATATGAATCAGACTTGAGAATGGATGAGAAAATAGTTAGATTATGAAGTAGATAGAAGTAGCTAGTGAAACATGACCTAAAGAAGGATAGATAGTTAGATAGATAGATAGATTAGATATGAAGCAGACTGAGAAAGGATAGAAATTATGATAGATATAGATGAGATATCCCGGGAAATATGGATAGAATAGATATGAAAACACGAACTGAGAACGGATAGATAGATATGATAGATTGTATTGATGATCAGATATGAAGCAGACTAGAAGGATAAGAAAGATATATAGATAGATTATGAAACAAGACTAGAAGGATAGAATAGATAGATAGAATAGATAGATATAGATACGATAAGATAATGATATAGACTAAAGAAGGATAGATAGATAGATAGATAAATAGATTAGATAATAAAACGAAACGCGTCAAGAAAGATAGATACGATAGATAGAGATAGATAGAATAGAATAGATATGATTATGACTCAGACTTGAGAAGGATAGATAGATAGAAGTAGAATAGATAGATATGATCAGACTGAGAAATGAATAGATAGATATTAAGATATACAGATAGATAGTATAGATAGATAGATAGATAGATAGATAGAATATGAGCAAGACTAAACGCAAGGATAGATAGTATATGATAGATAGATAGATAGATATGAACAAAGAACTGAGAAGGATAATAGATAGATTTATAGATAGATATTGAACAGACTGAGAGGATAGATAGATAGATAGATTAGAACTGAACAGACTGGAGAAGGATAGATGAGATAGATAGATAGAATGGAATATGACAGACTAAGAGGAATAGATAGATAGATAGATAGATAGATAGATATGAACAGAGCTGACTAGAAGGATAGATAGATAGATATGATAGATAAGATAGGAATAGATAGATATGACAGACTGAGAAGGAGTAGAAATAAGATAGATAGATAGATAGATAGATAGATAGATAGTATAGTAGATATGAAACAGACTAAGAAGAGATAGATAGATTGAATAGATAGATATGAATCAAGACTAGAAGGAAATAGATAGTTAGATAGATATGAACAGACTGAGAAGGTAGATAGATAGATAAATAGATGTAGTAGAGTAGAATATGAAGCAGTGAGAAGGAGTAGTATAGATAGATAGATAGATATGACAGAGCTGTGAGAGGATAGATGTAGAATAGATAGATAGATATGAACAGACTAAGTAAGGATAGATAGATAGATAGATATAAATAGGAGGTTTAGTATGTAGCGAACCAGACTGAGAAAGGATAGTATAGATAGATAGATAGATAGATAATGAAACAGACCTGAGAAGGATAGAAGAGATCAGATAGATAGATAGATACGATAGATAGATAGATATGACAGACTACAGATAGATAGCCCATAGAATATGAATATGAAACAGACTGAGAAGGATAGATAGATTAAGATTGATAGATAAGAAACAGACGTTGAGAGGATAGATAGATAGAGTAGATAAGATGACTAGTGAATCTAGGGATATGAGAATAGGATATGAAAATAGATTAGATAAGATAGATAGGATTAGATTAGATATGGATTGAACCGCACTGAGAGGAATAGATAGATAGATATGGGAGAAATGATGAGGAAGGTTATAATCTTCCGAAAAATAAAAACCGCATTAACAAGTATGTGGGAGAAAGTAGTAGACAACCAACAAGGGAATAGTTTATGGAAACTGAATGTTTTAATATTGTACGACGATCAATGTTTCGTCATTATTTAGAACAAATCATCCCAAAGCCGACCAAATAGCCTTCTAGTTCTAGCTTCAATATAGAAAGAAGCATTTCAGAAACTGTCCTTGACATCGATCGAGTAATAACCATCCAGTTTCCATAAGCATGCCCGTGTTTGTCTAACTTTCTCCACATAGATATATATATATATATAATATAGATATGTACAAGATTGAGAAGGAATAAGATTAGATACGATAGATAGATAGATAGATGAATTTCTTACTTTTTGTCTTTGTTCTATTGAAATTACTTTTTAACGTGATAAGGGTTATATAAAGGCCTTCGTAAGGGTTATCATTGTATCTTTAAGAATATTTAAATGTGGCAACCGTCTCGCGTTTGTCGGTCTTGTAAGTGTCTATGAATTTTATATCTCGTTAATGTAACTTGGCCACTACATTCTTGACTTTTCATAGTTTTTTTCGTTGCATAGGTTTCTGTTGGTCCATACCATGTACACAGGCAATAGTGTGTAAAATATTCTGCTAATTGGTATGGTGCTGCCATATCCGGAGGGAAACAATCCGTAAAATAATCTTATTATTTGCTCTTAATATTGTGTCTATATCTTTATCACGATTCCCTTTCTGGATTATTAGATCAAAAGTTAATTATATAATTTAATTATTATTATTATTATCTACAATTTTATATATCCACAGTCGACCAAGGGTCCCTGTTGAATTTTCTAACAATATTAAGGGCAGATGTGGTGTATATCCTTTTTGAAGTTTGTTTCCTCCGAGCATCAGCATAGGAATACAGTCTGACTCGGGAGATATAAGACCTTATATTATTCGACCAAAAGTAAATTCAAATTAATGAAGTCTGATCTGACCATTACAAGTCAATAGCACCTCTCCAGGCTGCAGCTTGTCCTCGCGCGGATAGCTTTCTAAACTCATCCATTTCATTGATAGTATCCTAAAGCAGAAGGGGTGGGCCCAGAGATATGTGTGGGCATGTAGCTTATGTATGATATGTTCGCGGGGAAGAGAGATGGTAAACCTCTCTAATCTTTTCCCGTCATATAGAATAGTACCAAAGATATATCTCATATTTAACTCGAATCTACCTTTTATAGTACATTATATTCACAATCTACCTACACTTTTGGCGACGACCTTGTTCCCACAAAAATATGAGTCACACCACCAACTACAATTGGTATCAGGGCTTGATATACTTCCTACACATATATGTAAATTATTGCGAGTATTCCAATAACTTGTTCAGTAGTATATCTCTCGTTGTGCGTATATGTATGAGGGTTCTGCCACGCGAGTAGATTGGGTAAACTCGACTATTTATTTAATTCATATATTCCTAACTCAGCGCACACACAAATGTGATGATCCATGCTGGTCTATAAAATAACTATCACTAAATAATCCACCAGGGCTTGTTGATTTTTCTAACACATACTATAAAGGGCAGATGTGTGTATATGTTGTCCGGAAGGAACATCGAGAGAAAATAAATCCCAAAAGCAATTATACCCCAGTTTTGACAGTTCTTTCTTTTTTTGTTTATCAACGAACCTAAAGTAAAGGATATATCTGGTATCTTTTTTTGCTCGGGATAAGGTGAATCTGTTTATCATTAAATATTAGTCATACATATTATATTATTATCTATTATTATTATTATTATTATTATTATTATTATTATTATTATTGGTTTATGCATATACCTTTTGTTGTATGGGTCAAAATTTTAATTTTTGCATAATTCCCAGTGGATCACCTTCCCAACCCAGTCGTGTCTAGTTTATTCTCGGGCTATTATTATTATTATTATTATTATTAATTATTATTATTATTATTATTATTATTATTATTTCTGTTTTTCAACGTAGAGGCATCCACAGGATTAAAAAGAGTCGCTATAGATTTAGATTATGAACAGGATTCTTTGAACAACAACATCATCAACAACAACAACAACAACAACAACATAACCTCCACAATGGCGTCACGGATTTATAATATAATTTGAATATTTGTTGGATAAAGTGCGGTGCCAAGCAACTTATCCCTTACGCTAGCTAGAAACCAGAATCCCCAAAGATATTAAAATGTCACTTTCTAAATTGTCGGTCAAATTACAGAGAGAAGGAAATGATTAACGGTACAGATTTTTCTTTTCAAGTATATCACCATTTTTGGAAAGAGGTTGAATGGGGGGGGGGGGATTTTAAAATTCCATTGAATACCACACACAGTTCAGTGGATTAAAAAAATTTTTAATGATGTTTAACATTGGAAAATTAACCTTTATCTTGCCACACTTATATGTTGAATATTGATGAACCGTTGTTTTGGGGACGTTTAGTGTTGTTAAGTTTTTTAACGGCCATTCTTTGGTCTTAAAGCAGGAGTGCTTGTCCGGTGGAATTGGATCCCTGGTAAAGAGTCCCTAGATAAGGAATTCCTTGGTTCCTCTGGTAAAGAGTTCTCAGTTCTTGGTAAAGAGTCCCTCGATAATGAATCCTTTCGTTACGCTGGTAGAGAGTGCTCAGTTCTTGGTAAAGAGTCCTTCGATAATGAATCCTTTGGTTCCTCTGGTAAAGAGTTCTCAGTTCTTGGTAATTCGATAATGAATCATTTGGTTCCTGTGGTAAAGAGTTCTCAGTTCTTGGTAAAGAGTCCCTCGATAATGAATCCTTTGGTTACTCTGGTAAAGAATTCTCAGTTCTTGGTAAAGTCCCCTCGATAATGAATTCCTTGGTTCCTCTGGTAAAGAGTTCTCAGTTCTTGGTAAAGAGTCCCTCGATAATGAATCCTTTGGTTACTCTGGTAAAGAGTTCTCAGTTCTTGGTAAAAGTCCTTCGATAATGAATCATTTGGTTACTCTGGTAAAGAGTTTTCAGTTCTTGGTAAAGAGTCCCTCGATAATAAATCCTTTGGTTACTCTGGTAAAGAGTTCCCAGTTCTTGGTAAAGAGTCCTTCGATAATGAATCCTTTGGTTACTCTGGTAGAGAGTTCTCAGTTCTTGGTAAAGAGTCCTTCGATAATGAATCCTTTGGTTACTCTGGTAAAGAATTCTCAGTTCTTGGTAAAGAGTCCTTCGATAATGAATCCTTTGGTGATTCTGCTAAAGAGTTCTCAGTTCTTGGTAAGAGTCCTTCGATAATGAATCCTTTGGTTACTCTGGTAAGAGGTCTTAGTTCTTGGTAAAGAGTCCTTCGATAATTAATGATTTGGTTACTTTGGTAATTGTATAAGTCCTTCCTGAGTATGGTAAATGTCCGGTAATCCTATGTCCGTCTTCAGTAACCGCATTTGTAATTATGACCAGTGAGGGGGGGGGGGGTAAATAGTGTGTCTTCCACGCAGTATGTTTAGTGATTGGCTGCAGGAATAAATCATGTGACCTTGGCCAGTCTATAATGACGTACATTTCTGATATTAATCTCTGAAGATAAAGTTCTATACTGTGAAATCGATAACACAAAAATAACATCTTTTTGTTTTTTTTTTTTATACGCATTGTAATTGCCTTCAAATCATCAATTAGCTCTGTCGGTAGAGCGTTCGGCTAGAAACCACAAGGTTCCTAGTTCGATACCGGTCCTCACCAACTCAGCGTATGAGTAGCACTGGGATCTGTGCGGTAAAATAAGGAGCTGATGGTAGGTGTGGCGCTCCACCTCAGATGCTAAAAAACAACCTTCTTGGTCTAGCGCTTTGAAAAGGAGATAGACTCCCTCGCTGACTGGCTGATACCGACTTTAGGCCGCCCCGACGACTTTACTTACTTTATATATACTAGCAAATGTATGCACCCTCCGGGTGCTAGTATTTAAGTCTTAATGTAATAGAATATTATATTAAATTAGAAAGGCTAATGAAACTAAATAAGAATGCAGATAAAAAGACTTGATACAGAGGGGGGGGGTATAACAGAAAAATAGAACAACTGAAACTTACTCTTCCATTACTTCTGTCTTTTATTGTTAAATTTTCCTAATTTAATTATCTAGGTAAAATAGGAAGTAAAGAATAAAATGACAGTTATTTCTTTTTGTTAATGGATTTTTTTAAAGATTTATACTCGAGATTTTTTATCATATTCATTGAGATAGAACCAAAGAATTAAAAATCCCTAATACTAAGCAGATATTTATTAGAATCAAATTGTTAATATCAATATGCAAATTAACCTTCCCGTTCACACTGGAAACCACTATTTTGTTGTATATATAAATACAATTGCATCTTATTAGTATGTAGACATAGTGAACAGTATTAATAATGTAAAACAATTTTATTAATAATTGTGGTTTAAATAAAAATAAATTCACATAAATAACTAAAGGGAATTGTTACTTTAGTAGTAATATAGTTTCGGTTACAGACAGAAAAACACACAATCTCCATTATAATAAGATATAATATATATATATATATATATGAAATATGCATATATTTGCTAGTTATTTTAAATACGTAAAACTTCAATAAAGAAGTCGCGTGTTTTAGTTGATGCGTAAAAGGTGTGGTTCAAATGTTATTTAACTAATTTCCCGCCGAATTTCTGACGTAAATTGAAATCCTGAAATTCTCTTTTCAAATCCTCCTGTGACGTTTATCAAGACTTCTTTTTGAAGTTCGTCAGATGAAGTGGGTTCATGAAGCAACTCATTTTTTCGGATTAATATCAACGTCGTATTTCCTGTTTTCAACACGATTTGGGCGGATATGTACTTTGGTCGTTTAGGATCGGGTAGTGTAGCATCACCATCTTGCTTGTTTTTAACACATTCCACCCAATAAGTCATTTAGTCTCTCTCGGGCATATGTTGAAACCATATAGCACATATATGATAAAAAGGAAGCGCGTGGTGTAATGGTTAAAGTCATGGGAAACGGACTCGTCGCCCCGAGTTCAAATCCTGGACGTGGCAATTGCATTTCACTTTGCGCTAATACCCATGGGAAAGGTATGAATCCTACTCCCTCGAGATATGGGTAAATAGCAGGACAGATTGGGTTTTTAACCATGGCTAGGTAACCAGTCTAGGAGAAGGAAAACTCTGAATTCAAAACCGTTGAACTCCGCTTAAGAAATTGACCTTGTGTTGTATCCTGCTTTTGTGGAGGAGTTGGTAAATATATATATGATAAAAAGGGTTGAGGGTTGCCATAAGGGTAATATGGTCGGGACAAGCATATAGGTACTAGGGCTTGACGTGACCGGCTACTTATTTAATATAACTATTCTTAATAACTTAAAAAAGTTCAGACGTTTTTGATAGCATTTTTTGTAGATTCCTTGGACGGATATGTTTTCAAAAAACAATTTTTGGAGTAGGGAAGCTCTAGAACTCATTTTACAGACAAAATAATTACAAAAAGTTGCCATTTTTCGCGACCACCCTCCAAATTTGGAGATCTAAAAATCGACATAACTCAGCCAATTTTTGAAATTGGAAGCTCAACTTTTGGGGTTATCTAACTTTAACAAGTCCACACCTAAAATAATTTCAGAAAAATTGTAGGGGTCCCGTGCCGCCAGCACGCCATGATGATCATGATTTGTTTTTGTTTTTTTTTTTTAGAGAAAAGACTGCCAGCTAAAAACCTGTAAAGAATACATACTGCGAACTGCTGGAGAAGTAAGGACGAACTCATAAGTGACGTTCTCCTGGTGACAATTTTACGTTTTTCTTGATGATCTGACATGGAATATCCTAAAAGAATCAGAATATCACGTTTTAGGTAAGTAAAGATTAAAAGGCTGTTAATTAAAATACTGGTTATTTTCCATAACTTTTAACGAATTACCAGACAACTATACCTCCAGCGATGGGAGAGGCCCCCTCCTGGTTTCTTCAAGCCCCAACTCAATAGGATTACCACGGCCCTATTTCTCTTATGGCAAACTGCGGTATATTCGTTAATAAGAAACGGAAGCACCGTTTCGGCCATCTTTTAATTGTTATAATAAAAAGGCGGAAGTAGTTACTCCACCAAATTACGTACAACTGGATTACTTGTTTTGTTCTTTATTCGATAAGCAAACTGCGACAAAAACCCCAACCCGTTTTATCATATATGTACTAGCATAAGAGGCGCGTGGTCTAATGGTTAGAGTCGTAGGAAATGGTCTCTTCACCGGGTTCAATTCCTGGATGAAGCTGTTGGAATTTCACATGGCGCTAATACCCTTGGGAAAGGTGTGAATCCAATTCTCCCTCTAGCTATGGGTAAATAGCAGGGCAGACTGGACTCTTTAACCATAGCTAAGTGTCAGTCTAGGAGAAGGAAAAACCACGAATTCAAACTGTTAAACTCCGCTTAAGAAATTGACCTTATATCTCATCCTGCTCGTGCGGAGGGGTTGGATATATATATATATATATATATATATATATTATATATATACAACATGCGGTGGCTGAGTGTTTTGTATCCTGGATAATGAAACGCTTGTAGAAAAAAGTAGACTGTGACTACACAAGGATATTGCTTGCTGTCTTAAACAAATCCTGGAATTGGTATGCTACAAACAGCTGCACGGATACTTACCTCCCATCTCATAAATCATCCAAGTAGAAAAAAACATACTGTGCACTGCTAGAGAAGTAATTACGAGCTCATAAGTGACGTTCTCCTGTTGAATGCTTCAGAGGGACACACCAGTGTTAACCGATCAAAGACTTACATTCCCCAATTCTTCCAATAACGATAGGAACGTTTAGCGAGAAAGAATCAAAGGGTCCCCTGCGGTCGGCACACCATGATAATCATGATTTGTTTTTTGTTGTAGCGAAGCCATACTGCGCATTGTTGGAGAAGTAAGGACGAACTCATAAGTGACATTCTCCTGTTGAATGCTTCAGAGGGACACACCAGTGTTGACCGATAAAAACACTTACATTCACCAACTCTGCTAATAACCATAGGGAGGTTTAGCAAGAAAGAGTTAAAGGGACCCGTGCCGTCAGCACGCCATGATGATCATGATTTGTGTTTTTTTAAAGAAAAGACTGCCAGCGGAAAACCTGTAAGGAATACATACTGCACACTGCTGGAGAAGTAAGGACGACCTTATAAGTATCGTTCTCCTGAGTGACTGCTTCAGATGGACACACCAGTGTTGACCGATCAAAAACTTACATTCACCAACACTGCCGGAGAAGTAAGGACGAACTCATAAGTGACGTTCTCCTGAGTGACTGCTTCAGATGGACACACCAGTGTTGACCGATCAAAAAACTTACATTCACCAACACTGCCGGAGAAGTAAGGACGAACTCATAAGTGACGTTCTTCTGTGTGACTGCTTCAGATGGACACACCAGTGTTGACCGACCAAAACTTACATTCACCAACCTGCGGAGAAGTAAGGACGAACTCATAAGTGACGTTCTCCTGAGTGACTGCTTCAGATGGACACACAGTGTTGACGACCAAAAACTTACATTCACCAACACTGCTGGAGAAGTAAGGACGAACTCATAAGTGACGTTCTTCTGAGTGACTGCTTCAGATGGACACACCAGTGTTGGCCGACTAAAAACTTACATATACCAATACTGCTGAAAAAGTAAGGACGAACTCATAAGTGATGTTCTTCTGAGTGACTGCTTCAGATGGACACACCAGTGTTGGCCGACTAAAAACTTACATATACCAATACTGCTGAAAAAGTAAGGACGAACTCATTAGTGATGTTCTTTTGAGTGACTGCTTCAGATGGACACACCAGTGTTGGCCGACCAAAAACATACATTCACCAACACTGCCGGAGAAGTAAGGACGAACTCATTAGTGACGTTCTCCTGTGGACTGCTTCAGATGGACATACCAGTGTTGGCCGACTAGCAAAAACATACATTCACTAATTCTACGAATAACGATAGGAACGTTTAGCGAGAAAGGGTCAAAGGAATCCATGCTGTCGACACGCCATGATGATCATGATTTGTTTATAGAGAAAAGACTACCTGGGGAAAATCCTGTAGCGAAGACATACAGCGCATCGTTAAAGAAGTAAGGACGAACTCATAAGTGACGTTCTCCTTTGACTGCTTCGGATGGACATACCAGTGTTGGACTAGCAAAAACATACATTCACCAACTCTGCCAATAAAGATAGGAACGTTTAGCGAGAAAGGGTCAAAGGGATCTATGCCATGATGATCAGGATTTGTTTATAGAGAAAAGACTACCTGGGGAAAATCCTGTAGCGAAGACATACAGCGCATCGTTGGAGAAGTAAGGACGAACTCATAAGTGACGTTCTCCTTTGACTGCTTCAGATGGAAACCATTCACCAACTCTGCAATAAGGATAGGAACGTTTAGCGAGAAAGGGTCAAAGGGATCTATGCCATGATGATCAGGATTTGTTTATAGAGAAAAGACTGCCTGGGGAAAATCCTGTAGCGAGACATACTGCGCATGTTAAAGAAGTAAGGACGAACTCATAAGTGACGTTCTTCTTTGACTGCTTCAGATGGACATACCAGTGTTGGCCGACTAGATTCTCCAACTCTGCCAATAACGATAGGAACGTTTAGCGAGAAAGGGTCAAAGGAATCCATGCTGTCGACACGCCATGATGATCATGATTTGTTTATAGAGAAAAGACTGCCTGGGGAAAATCCTGTAGCGAAGACATACTGCGCATCGTTGGAGAAGTAAGGACGAACTCATAAGTGACGTTCTCCTTTGACTGCTTCAGATGGACATACCAGTGTTGGCTCACTAGCAAAAACATACATTCACCAACTCTGCCAATAAGGATAGGAACGTTTAGCGAGAAAGGGTCAAAGGGATCTATGCCATGATGATCAGGATTTGTTTATAGAGAAAAGACTACCTGGGGAAAATCCTGTAGCGAAGACATACTGCGCATCGTTAAAGAAGTAAGGACGAACTCATAAGTGACGTTCTTCTGAATGACTACTTCAGATGGACATACCAGTGTTGGCTCACTAGCAAAAACATACATTCACAACTCTGCCAATAAGGATAGGAACGTTTAGCGAGAAAGGGTCAAAGGGATCTATGCCATGATGATCAGGATTTGTTTATAGAGAAAAGACTGCCTGGGGAAAATCCTGTAGCGAAGCTGACGCCGATAAATAGCTAAGGGAGTTTGCTAACAACTGGGTCCACAGAAAAACGTTGACAGAGCGTAGATTCACTGCAATATAAGACCCTTGTTTAGCGACTGTGACGTATTGTAATAACATTATTATACATTTAACATGAAAAAAACCGTTTAGCAATTAGTTCTACTTCCATTGATGTAAAATTCTTCAAAGATATTCGTTACAGTGTGTCAATATCAGCCAGTCCAATTGTCATTATCAAAGCAAATTTATACACGGGAAATGATTTTACTATAAAAATCCATTAAAACATTCTTTTACGATAAAAATGCTTAGAAAATAGAAATGATTGTAGTATGAAAATGCATTAAATTAGTTTACTTAAAAATGCATTGGTCAATGATTTTTTTACTATAAAAATACATTGGAAATGATTTTTACTAAAAAAAAGCATTGGAAATGATTTTTACTATAAAAATACATTGGAAATGATTTTTACTAAAAAAAAGTATTGGAAATGATTTTTACTATAAAAATGCATAGGAAATCATATTTACTATAAAAATGCATTGGAAATGACTTTTCTATAAAAATTGTTAGTAAATGATTTTTACTATAAAATGCATTGAAAATGATTTTTACTATAAAAATACATTAGAATTTTTACCATAAGAATGCATTGAAAATAATTTGTACTATAATAATGCATTAGAGTTTTTACTATAAAAATGCATTTGAAACGATTTTTTACAATAAAAAACCATTGGAAATGATTTTTTTATTATAAGAAGGCTTTGGAAATAATTTTCACTATAAAAATGCATTGGAAATGATTTTTACTATAAAAATGCATTGGAAATGAGTTTTACTATAAAAATGCATTGGAAATGATTTTCACTATAAAAATGCATTGGAAATGATTTTTACTATAAAAATGCACTGAAAATGATTTTAACTATAAAAATGCATTGGAACAGGTTACGAAACACAACTAAATTTGTATTTGTTTTAAAAAATGTATTTTTCATCATTCATATATATATATATATATATATATATATATATATATAATATATATATACATATATATATATAAGGTTATAAACAAAAGTACAGCAAGAGCAGCTGTCGAGCGCAGACAGACATGTGCAAATTCTTCGCAAAAGTACCTGACGTCACCAAAATGAACATGATGACAGGACGTTGGCCTACTAAAAAATAAAAAAGATATATATATATATATATATATATATATATATATTATTATTATTATTATTATTATGGAGATTGTGTGTTTTTCTGTCTGTAACCGAAACTATATTACTGCTCAAATTACAATTCACTTCCCACTCTCCCTGATTTTATTTTCATTTAAACCTCAATTATTAATAAAATTGTTTTACACAATTCATACTGTTGGCCAATTCTACATTTTATTATAATGGAGATTGTGTGTTTTTCTGTCTGTAACCGATACTATATCACTACTCAAGTCACAATTCCCTTAATTATTTACGTCAAATTATCCATGGTTTCATTATTTTAAACCTTCAATTATTAATAAAATTGTTTTACATTATTAATACTGTTGACCATTTCTACATGATATTTTCCACTTACCCCACTTGTACGGGTCAGGCACAAGGCCCTATTTATGTGGGACCACACACAAGCCGAGACTCATGGGTCGCAGGTGAAAAATTGCGTCGATCCCGTCGGCATTCCCCCTCAAGGGGGCGCCTCAGGCGCTGGGCAATAAACCCAGCCCTGCCCCTTTAAATCGAGGGGGCAGGTGTTGCCTGGGGGGATGGCTCCCTGGGATCGACGCCGTTAATTATATCAATGGTCCAGAGGCCGAAGCCACTGTTGACCATATCTACATGATATTTTCCACGTACCACTTGTACGGGTCAGGCACAAAGGCCCTATTTATGTGGGACCACCCACAAGCAGAAGCTCATGGAGTGGCGGGTGAAAAATTGCGTCGATCCCGTCGGCATTCCCCCTCAAGGGGGCGCCTCAGGCGCTGGGCAATAAACCCAGCCCTGCCCCTTTAAATCAAGGGGGTAGGTGTTGCCTGGGGAGATGGCCCCCTGGGATCGACGCCGTTAATTATAGCAATGGTCCAGAGGCCGAAGCCACTGTAGACCATATCTACATACTAATAACATGTGATTGTATTTATATATACAACAAAATAGCGGCATACAGTATGAACGGGAAGGCTTATTTGCATATTGATATTTAAAATTTGATTTTAATAAATATGTGCTTGGTATTATTGATTTCTAATTGTTTGGTTTTATCTTAATGAATACGAGCAAAAATCTCGGTGATAAATCTTAAAAGAAAATTATTTACAAGAAGAAATAACTGTAATTTTACTCTTTACTTCCTATTTTAACTAAAGAGTTAAATTAGAAAATTTAGTAATGAAAGACGGAAGGGGTGGAAGAGTAAGTTTCAGTTGTTCTATTTTTTTATTATAGCCCCCTCTGTTTCAAATCTTTTTTTAAAATTCTTATTTCTAATTTAATATGATATTTTATTGCATTAAAACTTAAGTACTTGCATATTGATATCAAACATTTGATTTTAATAAATATGTACATTGTATTATTGATTTTTGATTGTTAATCTCGGATAAATCTTAAAATAAATCCTTTAACAAGATTAAATAACTGTAATTTTATTCTTTACTTCCTATTGTTTGTTTGTTTATTGATTTTAACGGCATATCAACCCGTCTGGGGTTATGTCATGCCTAACGGTTAGGAAGTTATAGATATCGTGTATTTATATCTATACTTTTTAGTAATTGGTTTTAACAATGTGTTAGCATTATTGGGGATTATGTTGTATGGTATTCATTTGTTTCATGTCTATATTCTATGGTATAATTTTATTTCTCTCGAAAAGGAGAGAATATCCTCCATGTTGACATTTTCAAACAGATCTTTTATAATGTTTACTTTCTAGTTTAACTAAATAGTTAAATTAGGAACATTTCGCAATGGAAGACGGAAGTGATGGAAGAGTAAGTTTCAGTTGTTCGATTAAAACAAAATTTCTTCAGCATAAAATAATCCAACAAGGGTTGACATGCCATAAAATCTAACCAATCAAACCACCAACCAAGAATGAAGAAAACAAAATGTCTTCGGCATAAAATAACCCAACAAGGGTTGACATGCCATAAAATCTAACCAATCAACCCACCAACCAAGAATGAAGAAAACAAAATGTCTTCGGCATAAAATAACCCAACAAGGGTTGACATGCCATAAAATCTAACCAATCAACCCACCAGCCAAGAATAAATAAAACAAAATGTCATCGGCATAAAATAACCCAAATAGGATTGACATGCCATAAAATCTAACCAATCAACCCACCAACCAAGAATGAAGAAAACAAAATGTCTTCGGCATAAAATAACCCAACAAGGGTTGACATGCCGTAAAATCTAACAAATCAATCAACCAGCATGCTCCCTTGAAACTCCTGGAAGTTGTTTAATCTAGTTACAATACAATTAGGTCTTTTTTTTTTACTTCATCATAAGATATTCATAATATAAAAGATATAATTGGTAAATCTTTTATATGTGAATTTATCTTTTATAACAATTAGCATTTGTAATGACAAGTTCATTGTAATTTTTTAATTAATAAAAGACATATGAAAATAATACAAAAGTAATGGTTTAGCTGTCTTACCAAAATATTATTCACATTTAATTGAACATTATTCATTAGGTTCATAGGTAACTCTTTAATCTGGAAATGTAAAAGTATTACATAATATTCATTATTACTTCACATAAAGAAATTCAGATTTGGGTTTAGTTTATAAGTATGGAATTTCAAAAAGATTTTGACACTTTATTTAAAAACAATTAAAATCTTAAAATTGTCATTTTTAAAGGTTTTTTTTGGGGAAGGTTGTTTTCTTTTTGTTTTTTCTCATTACACTACCTAAACTGGATTTAATGATCAAAAAATGTATCTGCATTTATTCTATAAATTGTGTAAGTTTCTTTTTTTCAAAATGATGTAAAATTTACACAAAATGTTCAAGTTTCATGTTGTTTGCACATGTAAACAAATCTTCAGATGAATTTTTTTTAGATTCTTTGATTGTTTTAAAGAGAAAAACACAAAGGTAGATATGTAATAATAATGTACATTTTTTTTTAAATAATGAAAATAAATAGTAAATGTAGTTGAATTTGAAAAATTCTAAGTTTATATAAGTTATATATTCTCAAGAGTATTAGCCCGAAAATGAACGTATTAGCACTGGAATTCTAAATCGCTTACTACGAAGCCACAGTCCAACACTGTAGACACTATGCCACGAGATGAGACGCAATTTTTATTTCATTGGGGATATTGTTAACTAACCAAGAACGGGGAGATAGAATTGTAAATGTTTTGGTTCAACTCTGTAGTCGACTATTTTGCAACTTCCCCGAAGGCCAACACGAGAAAAGGTTTTGGTACACATGCAGTGATAAACGCATTCGAATAAAGTGCTAATTAGCAGAGGATGCTCGAGAGAGTAAAAAATAAAATAAATAAAATAAAATAAAAATAGAATTTAAGGAAATTGACAGTGCACATACATTGTATGCAAAAACAACATGGGTCATTAAAAAACCCCAAACAAACCCCTTAAAAGTGCGTAAAAAAGGAGATGCCCCCAGTCTTTTTAAAATACTTATATCATATCGTCGGGGTGGCCTAAAGTCGGTATCAGCCAGACAGAGAGGGAGTCTACGCCTTTTCACTAGTGCTAGACCAAGGACATTGATTTTGTGTCTGAGGTGGAGCGCCACACCTACCATCATATATGGCTGCATTTTTCCCGCTATTTCAAAATTTACCTTAGTTCATCGCCATTTTTTATTTCAGCAAAATTTGGCTAATTTTTAGTTGTGCAAATAAATCTTCATTACGGGCTATTTTTGAAATTATCCTCATTGTCTTTTATTATCACAAACGGTGGCAATTTTGATGACCCATTTGTCTTTTTTTTAAATAATCTTTTGTGATGGAAATATTTATTAATTTTGTATTTTTTCGGTTTTTAGGCTTCAATTATTGTGAGATTTATTTTCTTCCTTGTTTTCAGGCCTTTCATATTTTCCATAACTTTAGTTTACGTTTTGTTCTTATGTTCATACATTATGTTTTAATTCATTTTCTTTTCTTTCTTTCTTTCTTTCTTTCTTTCTTTCCTTCCTTCTTTCTTACTTTCTTTCTGTCCATAATTCTCTACTTTTTCTTTCTTTCTTTTCATTCATTCACTTATTTTTTCTTTCTTTCTATCATTATTTTTTCTCAGTACGTTTAATTCATTATTCATTTTTTTCTTTCTTTCCAAAATTCTTTCTTTCTTTCTGTCCACAATTAGTTCTTCCCTTCTTCCTTTCTTTCTTTCTTTCTTTCTTTCTTATGTTCACACATCATGCTTTTATTCATTTTCTTTCTTTTTTTCTTTCTTTCTTTTCATTCATTCATTCATTCAATCATTTATTCTTTCTTTCTATCACTATTTTTCTCAGTACGTTTAATTTATTATTCATTTTCTTTTTTTCTTTCTTTCTCTCTTTTTTTTCAAAATTCTTTTTTTCTGTCCACAATTAGTCCTTTCTTCCTTTCTTATGTTCACACTTCACGCTTTTATTCATTTTCTTTCTTTCTTTTTTTCTTTCTTTCTGTTTCCTTTTTTATTTCCGGTTCCATTTATACATATATAAAGGGCAGTTGTGTGTATATGTATGTCCGGAGGAAACTTCGAATATAAAACAATTAACGACAAAGTAAATATATATATACATTAAATATCACCAGGGCTTGGTTTTTGAGCAAAAATAATAGAAATTTGATTTATATTCGTGAAGATGATTAAACAATAGAAACAATAAAATTGAGAATAGAAGTTAAATGATAACAGCATTTTTATTTCATTTAATATTCTAGATAGTAGACATTAACATTTCTTTTCAGATTAGCTGGATCAATGCAAGGTCTATTTTTTTACATAGGGATTTAAATGGGACATCCCACAAGGATTCAACTCACGATTCAGTAATAATGGATCTGCGCGACTAACTTTTAAAAAATTTCCCTCTACCCGGGTGACGCCGGGTAGCCACTGCTAGTAGAGAATATAAATCTTCGTGATAAAAGGAAGTTGTTTCACAAATAATTAACAAGAAACGTTTATTATTGCACGTTTCAAGTTGAAAGAATTTCTTTCTCAACAAGTCGTGTCAAACACACGTTAGAGAGAAACGTTATTCTAACCGGAACACTACTCTTTCGACAAAATCTCAAATTAAGATACCTGGATTCCTCGACTGTATATTCCCCAGATTGTAAAGACCGTGTTTTGCCAACAGAGCATGTTTATCAGAAGAGATGGATACAACAAGGGTCGGCATACTGTAAAATTCAACCAACCAACCAACCAACCAACCAACTGCCTCCCAAGAAACTCCTGGAACTTGTGAAGTGATTTGCACAGGAAGTATAGATTCGTTTGTTCCCTAGCTTGCTCAGATTGTAAAGACATGTTTGGCCAACGGAGCATGTTTTTCAGATGAGATAGATACAAGTGTCGACATGCCGTAAAATCCAACCAACCAGCCAGCCAACAGCCTCCCAAGAAACTCCTGGAACTTATGAGGTGATTTATACAGGAAGCATAGATTCGTTTCTTCTCTAGATTGCTCAGCATGTAAAGACGTGTTTTGCCAATGGAGCATGTTTACCAGATGAGATAGATACAACAAGGGTTGTAATGCCTTAAAATTTATCCAGCCAACCAACATGGAACGTATGAGGTGATTTATACAGGAAGCATAGATTCGTTTCTTCTCTAGATTGCTCAGCATGTAAAGACGTGTTTTGCCAATGGAGCATGTTTACCAGATGAGATAGATGTTAAATCTGATTAAGACAGCCAGTAACAATGTTGGTTATGTCAGTTGTATAATGTTGAAACTGTGAAACTTCAACTAATTAGGACAAGTATTTCCTGCTTTGCACAATAATTTAACTTGATTTTATCATTTGTACTTTATGTTGGGTTGTTATGCAATAAGAAAGAAAAAAACTTCATATGGCTTGAATAACTAAATAATATATTGTTAGATTTTATCAATTATGGCACCAGAAGTTTTGCCGACTGTGAAAAATATCGCCAGAATACTTATTAAACTATTCATACACAACGTTTCGGCCGTTTTACCCTCCAGCCTTCTTCAGGTGTTCCACTTAAACTATTTGACCTGTGCTTTGCTCAATTTCTTTGGACAATTTTTGATAATTAGTATTTTCATTCTTCGGACTACAGTTTTTATTCTATTTTTGTCAAGTCATTTCTTAAACGTTTTTATTTTTTTAATTTTTTAAAATTTTTGCTCACAAATTGTATGGTTTTAAGTATTGCTAATAGTTTTCATGAAGTTGTTTGGTTTAAAGTATTCCTATCAAATACAAATACTTTGCACACAATTGTATAGTTTAAAGTATTCCTATCAAATACAAATACTTTGCACACAAATGTACAGTTTAAAGTATTCCTATCAAATAAAAATACTTTGCACACAATTGTATAGTCACAAGTATTCCTACGTAATACTAATAATTTGCACAAAGCTGTATAGTCTCAAGTATTCCTATATGATAATTTGCACACAGTAATATGGTTTCAAGTATTCTTATCTAATACATATAATTTGAACACAGTTTATGGTTTCAGGTATTCCTATATAATACAAATAATTTGCACGCTGTTATAGGGCTTCAAGTGTTCTTATCTAATACAAATAATTTGCCCACAGTTATAGGGCTTCAAGTATTCCTATCTAATACAAATAATTTTAACCCAGTTATATGGTTTCGAGTATTCCTATATAATGCATATAATTTGTGCACAATTGTATTGTTTCAAGTATTCCTATTTAATACAAATAGTTTGTACACAGCTTTTTGGTTTCAAGTCTTCTTATCTAATGCAAATAATTTGCACACAGTTGTACAGTTTCAAGTATTCCTATATAATACAAATAATTTGCACACAATTGTATAGTTTCAAGTATTCCTATATAATACAAATAATGTGCTTAGAGTTGTATGGTTTCAAGTATTCATATCTAATACTAACTATATGTTGTCAATATTTCTATTTAATGTAAATACTTTGTTTGCAAACAGTTATATGGTTTAGTGTATTGGTCCAGCGTGGTGTAGGTATTTGTCTCTTATCCCACTTATGAGGGCGTGAAAGAAGGACATTCTTATGTGGGCCCAATTAATTTAATTAGGACAAGTATTTCCTGCTTTGCACAATAATTCAACCTGATTTTAAATGAAAAAATATCGCCAGAATAATTATTAAACTATTCATGCACAACGTTCCGGTCCTTATACCATCTGGCCTTCTTCAGGTGTTCCTCTTAAACTATTTGAACGTGCTTTACTCAACTTTTGATAAGGAGTAAATTCTTCGGACTGCTGTCCTCATCTTTATTGTAAAATGTACACACAAGAGCGTGGTGTAACGGTTACCTTCGTAGAGCGCAGCAAGACGAGTTCAAATCCTGGACGCAGCGGTTTGCATTTCACATCGCACTAATATTTTTGGGAATATTTTTTGTTATATAATGTGTGCTGAAGTCCACCACTTAAACTTATAGATTCTTCGTGGGCGCGTGAGTTAAAGCCAGCATATCAACATGATATTTACCGCGTACCCCACTTGTACGGGTCAGGCACAAAGTCCCTATTAACGTGGGACCACCCACAAGCCGAAGCTCATGGAGTGGCAGGTGAAAAAATTGCGTCGATCCCGTCGGCATTCCCCCTCAAGGGGGGGCGCCTCAGGCACTGGGCAATAAACCCAGCCCTGCCCCTTTAAATCAAGGGGGCAGGTGTTGCCTGGGGGGATGGCCCCCTGGGATCGACGCCGTTAATTATATCAATGGTCCAGAGGCCGAAGCCACTGTTGACCATATCAACATGCTCGAATACGTGGTTAGTTAACTATTTAATCGCCGATTTTGAAAGCCGTTCATTTGCACGTATTTGTAATTCACGAAGGGATTTGCATCCAAGGACTCTGTTCAACCATAGTCTCCATTCATTGGTTAAACGTAATTAAGATAAATATAGACATGATTATTCGCGCCAAAACCACACAGAGATAGTCACGTGGTTCATATTGTCAATCGCACAGTGCACTAAATAACAGCAATATCTAAACAAAGATGATTTTTAAAACTGTAGGTCATGTCAAAGAGACGTCAAATATCCCCCCTTTTTTCTCATTATCTATCTATCTATCTATCTATCTATCTATATATATATATATATATATATATATATATTATATATATAATATATATATATATGTGAAAATAAAATGGAAATTAATCCGACAGTATGAATAAGATATAATGAAAAAACAAACGATGTTTTACAACTGAATAGGCTCATCAGAAGAGAAAGTGTGCAAACCGTTTCGGGGGCCTAATTCTCTTGACGGTTTAAAAAGCAACACTCGGCCCATCCTCAACTAATATGAGGACCCTATTGCATTATAATGTATCAACCGCACGTGGGTCGGTCATCAACAAAATATAAGACGGGAAAAAGACCGTTAGTAAAAACAGAACGCTGCTAGTCAAACGTTGGAACTAATCGAAAAAAAAAAATTGTGCTGTCTGCATTAAAAATAATATCGATTCTATTCTAAAATAAAATGAATTTCATTTAAAAATAAAATGAATCTCATTTTCAATTTTGAAAATAATCAGAAGCATTTTTTTTTTTTTCGGTTAGTTCCAACGTTTGACTAGCAGCGTTCTGTTTTTACTAACGGTCTTTTTCCCGTCTTATATTTTGTTGATGACCGACCCACGTGCGGTTGATACATTTAAATGCAATAGGGTCCTCATATTAGTTGAGGATGGCCGAGTGTTGCTTTTTAAACCGTCAAGAGAATTAGGCCCCGAAACGGTTTGCACACTTTCTCTTCTGATGAGCCTATTTCAGTTGTAAACATCGTTTGTTTTTCATTATATCTTATTCATATATATATATATATATATATATATATATATTGCAACGTCAAGGTTTTTTTTTGAACTCATATGACTTTTGTCTCCGCTCTTAACAACACGGAGTATAAACAAGCTCTGATGACGATTTTCATAAAATCGAAATATTGTTCAATATCAGCGAAGTTATAAAATGTTTTCACTTTAACAGCATTTGTGGTGTTTTCATATTTTATATATATATATATATATATATATATATATATATATATATACCAAACTTGTTGGTAAACACTTGCGGTAAGAAAAAAACCGGCAATAGTTTGATTGTAAAAATATACTACCAACATCACATGGGAGAAAAAAAATTTTTGAGAAAAAAGAAAAGACCAAGATAGTTGTACCAACCAAAAATAATCGGTTGATACTATAATACTTGGCCAAAAGAAAAAACAATTTATATATATATATATATATATATATATATATATATATATATATATATATATATGAAAAATATATACATATAAAAACCGCCAGGATATTCTAAAGCTAATAAGTAAAGAGTGCTCAATACCTAAGTAGAGCAAATAATAAAGATGAACCTAATGAGTCAGATATACCTACTAAAAGTTTCACTTAGAGCTCTTCAGGGCTAAGATCTGACTCCTAGCCCTGAAGACCACTAAACGAAACTTTTAGTGGGTATATCTGACTCATTAGGTTTATCTTTATTATTTGCTGTATTTACCAAGATAGAAATGAAGAATGAATGGAACTTTTTTTTCAGAATACAATGTGTGTCAAAAAGTACAAGAAATCTCGATAATAAGTCTCGGGGAATCAATGAATGTTTCATGTGAGCTTTTTTTCCCCTCTTTAGTTTGATAACACAAAATACAGACAAATGTGCACAACACATTAATCGGCTTTACAGAGCTAGATGCAAGGTGGACGATAAAGATCTGGCATTTTTAGTTATCATACTGTGCTATATCTACAGGTCCTGCTAGTCAAGATTATTATACTTGTTACATATGGAACTATTTGGCAATAGTTCCTAAATAAACATATCCAACGTTGTAATAATTAAATTATCATACTGTAGTATATCCACAGGTCCTGCAAGTCAAGATTATCATAATTTTTACATATTTAACTCTTTGGCAATAGCTTTTAAGTAAACATATCCAACGTTGTAATAATTAAATTATCATACTGTCATATATCTAAAGGCCCTGCTAGTCAAGATTATCATATTTTTTACATATTGAACTATTTGGCAATAGCTCCTAAATAAACATATCCAACGTTGTAATAATTAAATTATCATACTGTGATATATCCACAGGTCCTGCAAGTCAAGATTATTATACTTTTTACATATTGAACTATTTGGCAATAACTTTTAAGTAAACATATCAAACGTTGTAAAAATTAAATTATCATACTGTAGTATATCCACAGGTCCTGCAAGTCATAATTTGTACATATTTAACTCTTTGGCAATAGCTTTTAAGTAAACATATCAAACGTTATAATAATTAAATTATCATACTGTGTTATATCCACAGGTCCTGCTAGTTAAATTAAATACTTGATATAACGTCATACCCAGAATACTCTAAATTTAGGGTTGTGTGTTATGCAAAAGAGCGTATTATACGATAATAAATCCTTGGCAATGGTTTTTTTTTCAAAGTCCGTGTATATTTTTAAGACTGCACGTTCCGTTTTCTTTTTCGGTCGTGAAAGGGTCTGATTGCCTTGAACGTTTTCCTGTCGCTTAAGTGTAAATGCGTGTTCGGTATTCGCTATATAGCAGAAAAGCATTTTAAATGGCCCCGGCTTGTCAAATACTTCTACAAATCCTGCGAGACAGACTTCCAGGCATTGATGAAATGCGCAATGTAAATAATTCCAGTCTGACTTCACTCACCATCGTTGTGTCATCTTGTTAAAAGAATCTAGTTCAAAATGATGGATTTTCAACAAGTTTCTCATAATTTCATTGTCGTCTGGGATATAACAAAACAATATAATACAATAGAATGTTCCCCCATCATCTATACATATGTATACGCACACATATATACCTACTCGTCGTCTATACACACATACATATGTGTGTGTGTATGTGTGTATGTGTGTTTGTGTGTGTAGTAATAAGAAAAAAAGTACTCCAGGAGAACCTTATGTTTAGTTGGTAAAGTCGACGTTAAAACGTTTCAGCTTATTATAAATAAATAACGGAACACTCATCTGGATATAATTTCATTGTCGTTTTGTATACAACAAAATCTAATCTACCAGAATGCAATTCACACACACACACACACACACACACACAAACACACACACACACACACGCACATATGCATATATATATATATATATATATAGTATGAACAAAAAGTAATAAGACAATCAGGAATATTTCTTGTGTGTTGTTTATTCTCAACTAGTTTCGACCTTAGGTCATCGTCAGGAGAACATTTCTTATGTGTGTGTGTGTGTGTGTGTGTGTGTGTGTGTGTGTGTGTGTGTGTGTGTGTGTGTGTAGTAAAGTGAGAAATTTGAAAAAACACAGGTTTAAATAAAATGAGTGGTAAGTTTATTAGCCGACGCTGCAGTGTTTCGATCTGTTAAGTAGATCTTCTTCAGGGCATTTGTCGATATATATATATATATATATATATATATATATATCTGTTGATATATATATATATATATATATATATATATATATATATATATATGTGTGTGTGTGTGTGTGTGTGTGTGTGTGTGTGTGTGTAAAGAGGAACAAAGTAATCCGAGAAATAAACTTAATTGTTGATGGTAAAGTCGACGTTAAAACGTTTCGGCCAATTATTAAAAACAACTTCATCAGGATATAATTTTATTGTTGTTTGGGATATAACAAACAATATGCTAGAATGATACCCGTCATATATATCTTTATACTATATATATATATATATATATATATATATATATATATATATATGAGTAGTAAACAAACAAACAATGTGTTTTGATATGGCTTTTTTTAGCCGACAATTTTTGGGAGAATATGTGCTTAATTGAAGTCGTACCTAATTTTTGAAAATTAATTAATTGATAATTAATGAATTAGGTGGGCATACCTATTCAAATGTAAGACTAAACAAATTGAGAAAAATCAATCTCTGTGTGTACATTTCGGCCTATTAGGCCTCATCAGCAGAGCTATAGACAGGAAGACTGCTTTGTGTGTGATTCGAACGGACGAAAAATCCGGGGGAAAAACAGCTGGTTTAATGGTTAGAGTCCCCGCCTGTCAGCTTGACAGTCAGGGTTCACATCACACACAAAGCAGTCTTCCTGCCTATAGCTCTGCTGATGAGGCCTAATAGGCCGAAATGTACATACAGAGATTGATTTTTCTCGATTTGTTTAGTCTTACATTTGAATAGGTATGCCCGAATCATATGCACCTCCTGAAAAGGAAAATAATCAGTCGGCACTATTATAATGGCCAAAAGGAAAAAACAAATGTAAAAGTTATCTAAGTTAAATATACTAAAGTGTTCAATACAATAAGTAGAGCCAATGAATAATAAAGTAAGCCTAATGAGTCAGATAATATCTACATAGGTTTCTCATAACGGATCATCGGATAATTGTGACTGCTATATATATATATATATATATATATATATATATATATATATATATATTTGAAGGATATGTGCTTAATTGAAGTCATACCTAATTTTTGAAAGTTAATTAGTTAATAATTAATGAATTTAGGCGGGCGTATATGTTCAAATGTAAGGCTAAACAAATCGAGAAAATGCCAATCCCTGAATGTACATTTCGACCCATTCAGGGATTGACATTTTCTCGATCTGTTTAGCCTTACATGTGAACATATATGCCTGCCTAAATTCATTAATCATTAACTAATTAATTTTCAAAAATTAGGTATGACTTCAATTAAGCACATATCCTCCAAAAATTGTCGGCTAATATATATATATATATATATATATATATATATATATTAGGGTCTGCCAAAGGTCACGTCATATGCGTATTTTACTCCCCCTGATTGAAAAAAATTACCAAAAATCAGTCAGATTATCCGATTTTAATTAAATTTATCAATGAATGAATTTTATAATTTCATTAAAAGCTGATAATTCCCTGATTTTTGGTAATTTTCTTCAATCGTTGTGTCTGTGTGGAGGGGGAGTTAATTTATTTTGTAAAATACGGATTTTACGTCATCTTTGGCAGAATCTACAGTTATGTTTACAATGTATTTTAGCAAATTTGACCGAAAAAATAGTTTAAAATGTATTACAGCAGAAATGTATAATTTTAACGAATAAATTTCGCACTCTAAGCCGTTCTGCTAGGAATTTATCATCTATTCTTGGTCCAATCTTTAAAATATTTATATCGCTGAAAAAATAAATAATATAATCTTTCTGAATGTACAATTTTTATGCGTTTTTATTAATTGAATTATTTTTTACAGCGAGTTAAAAAAGAATTGGCTTCAGAGAGCTTATATGTATAATTTTTTTTTTCATTCTAAATATCAAGAAAAAAGACAAATTCTTTTTTCTGGCCTATTTACGGTTCAATCTCACATATATATATATATATATATATTATATATATATATAAGTTCATGAATGGTGGTGGTAATTATTAGTTGAATGAGATTAAAATTCAACGACAGACCAAAATTATATTAGGAAAATATAACAAAAATAACAAACGATTTCAACCTAAATCTTTTTTCTTATTTTTCCTAATATATATATATATATATATATATATATACTAGCAGCGGCTACCCGGCGAAGCCCGGGTAGTGGACATAAAAACGTGGAGATCAAAACATGGTTTAATAATCGTTTGCGGATCTATTATTACTGAATAGCGAGTTCGATCCTTGCAGGAGGACCCATAAAAATCACCACGTAAAAACGATCTTAATTTAATTCTACCTGGTGGGAGGTCAGGGAATTTTCTTTTCGTCAGATTTGAGGGAATGACATCATATGGCTAAACTTGCGAATCGGTCGAAAAATTAAAACATATTACAGCCGGGTTAGCTCAGTCGGTAGAGCGTTCGGCTAGAAATCACAAGGTTCCTAGTTCGATACCGGCCCTCGCCAACTCAGCGTTATGAGTAGTACAGGGATCTGTGCGGTAAAGTAAGGAGCTGATGGTAGGTGTGGCGCTCCACCTCAGATGCAAAAACAATCTCCTTGGTCTAGCACTAGTGAAAAGGGGATAGACTCCCTCGATGATTGGCTGATACCGACATTAGGCCGCCCCGACAACTTTACTTACTTACAGGTGACCTAGAAAAAACAGAACCCAAATTATTTATTTTCCCATTAAACTAACCCTAAACCCCACCTCTAGCCCTAACCCTAAACCCTTGTTAAAATTAACAGTTTTATTACAAAATGTATGCGTTCTGTTTTTTTCTGGGTCACCCTAAATTTTCCGACCGATTTGCAAGTTTAGCCCATCACATAATGATATAGTAAGAAATTTTAATTCAGTGATTAACTATATTTTAAAGATAAAATATAAATGACGCGATTTGCTAAATTTCAAATTTCAAGAAAAAGAAAAAAAAGAATTAAATAAAGTAATCGAATTTATGTAAAACGATAAATAATCTTATAACATTAATAATTCAAAAACGTAGTCGATCGAATGTCAAATTAAAATAGTAAAGTATACTATATCATAAATAAAGACAAAAAATCTGACTATAGTTCCTATCTCTCTCTCTCTCTCTCTCTCTCTCTCTCTCTCTCTCTCTCTCTCTCTCTCTCTCTCTCTCTGTGTGTGTGTGTGTGTGTGTATATATATATATATATATATAATAGTGAAGGAGAGAGAGAGAGAGAGAGAGAGAGAGAGAGAGAGAGAGAGAGAGAAATGGGAACTACACAAGGATCTTGCATGCTGATCTGAAGTTTTTCTGGTAGCAGCACACCACAAAAAGCAGCTGAACGTCCACTTACCCCCTATCACACAGACCATTCAAATAACACGAACAAGGCTTGCGTTATCTGCCGTCTTTAAGAGGTTACCCATCTCAGGTCGTCATTTTAAAACTTCGGTGATCTGCCGGAAACTGGTGCTCTTAGTGTGATTCGACCGTAAGCCCCACCGTTTTGCCTTTAAGAATTCGACGCATACACGAGCCTATACGGTTGGATTACTGTCGAGGAGGAACTATTTGAAGTTGGTTGGGATAAAAGTGAGAGAAATAAAAACGAAAGTTAAGAAAACATTCCTGTTTTTTTTTTCTTCTGTTTTTCTGTTGTTTTATTTTTTTAATTCTTTCTTTTGTTTGTTGTTTGTTTTGTTTGTTGTATGTGTTCTTTGTAAATGTAATTTGTTGACGAATGTATTGCGCATAGCAAGCGGGAAGTTGAAATACCAAAGGCCTCTTATTGTACATATATCACTGGCAGGCAAGTTACATTGTCCGTTTGACAACGAATTTTAATAATGTTTAGACTTTTTTTTTTCACGAAATTGAACACGTGTTTCTTCTGAGTGACTCTCTCACTATTAATGACTCGTTCTTTTTACGACAAAGTTCGTAGACGTGAATACATCCACAGCAGAAAAGTTTACAGCATCAATTTGGTTTGGTTTGATTTGATTTGTTTAAAATTCCATTGTTATTTTGGACTTGCATGACTTGTGGATATACCGTTTTCGTAAAAAAGTTTGGTGAGTCTGGGCTGAGTGTTTGAAGAGAACAGACGCAAGATGAGTTCTGTTCTCCAAGGTATTTTTACTTGTGTAGGGTGGTGGGTGGTGGTAAAAATAAAATATATGAGCTCTGAAAAAAAACAAACAACTACAAATTTGTAATCTTGCTCTAGCACAATGGTACGATGTGCCTTCTAGGTATGGCAGAAAGATGATAGTGGGTGGGTGGAAATACGAAGATTCAGAAACATGAAGTGCCAAAAATGAATATAACTAGCAGGACTTGTAAATATACCGTAATCTTGGTCTAGCACAATGGTTCCTGAACGGTACGATGTGCCTTCTAGGAGTGGCAGAAAGAGGATAGTGGGTGTGGTGGTAAAATTGAAAGATGAAGATTTAGAAACATGAAGTGCTAAAAATGAATATGATTTTAAAATTCCATTGATTATTTTGGACTAGCATGACTTGTGGATATACCGTTTTCGTTAAAGGTTTGGTGAGTCTAGGCAGAGTGTTTGAAGAGAACAGACGCAAGATGAGTGTCTGTTCTCCAAGGCATTTTTACTTGGGTGTAATATATGAGCTCTGAAAAAAATAGACAGAAAACAAACAAGAACGTTTTGTGTTCGGTATTAAGAACTAAAGAAGATCCCAAGTAATTTCCAGATTCAAAGAACAGAGAAAATGCCAGCCCAGCAACCGATCGAGACTACCGGACACAGACAGATCCAGGTACACCGATCCAGAATAGCAGAGACCCAACCAGATCCAGTCCAGGTTGTTTTGTTTTACGGCATATCAACATCGGCGGGTCATTTAATGCCGACAAAGTTTTGAAATAATTTCATTCTTAATGGATACAAAATTTGTTTTTATAAACACATTTTTCTATTTAATCCATAGATAGGACCCTAACATGTATTAACGCTTCTGATCAGAGTGGACCAGGGAGATGAAGGTATGTTCCACATTACCCATACCTCCAGAACTGGAACCTCACCATAAGATAGAGTTTAAAGCCATTCACAGGACATGAAGTCCCTTAACCACCGCCTTCTAGCACAAATATGATAAAAAGGGTTGGGGCTTGCCATAAGAGCAATAGTGTCGGGACAATCATATAGGTGCTAGGGATTGACGTGACCAGCCGATTGATCGGACGTCTAGCTTAAGTGGAGTGTTGCATGACTGCTCCTCCACCAGGATTCCGTCCTTAAGCAACACGGGTGTCCACTCACGGCCAACAGGTCTTACCCCTCTGCAGAGGTGCAGGGCACTACTGCATAAATTTCCTTCTATATGTTAATCCCGCGTGTTCGTAATTGTACGACCGTTTTCCCCCTTGGCAACTCCCCTCTGTTTAAAAATGAGACCCTG
>CM042164.1:8854170-8882780 GCA_023376005.1 Doryteuthis pealeii | reverse complement strand
AAGTTTGGCTTGGTGTGCCATCTCTGCACTGTTCCTTATATGAATCAGTAAGCTCAGTAAGTCTACTGTTTGGTTTGAATAACAGCAGCTAACAAAGTTACAACTTAAAGCAGTGTCCAAGACAGTTGGTATATATAGAAAATCAGAATGACCCATTCATGAATTTTGGTGATTTGGGTCATTCCATTCCTTGAGTTCTGCCTTATTGAATGACATTGTGGAGTCTTATATATTCCTGTGCATTCTGCAGTAGACTTTGTGACATTCGGGTTTGCATTTGAAGTTACCAACCTTTGTTGCCTTGTTTTCCCAGTTCGACGGTAATTGGAACTTTAATTATTCTTTCATTCCCCCCCCTCACATTGCGTGGGCGTAGTGGCTTTTCAGGGGGCAATTAGTTTCCTTTCGACCCGGCCGATACAGGGGAGTAATCTTGATAATGCACGGGGTATTTTGATGGCATTGCTTAGGGGTGCGGAAGTGACACTGGACGAGGCTTGCGGTCTCTAGTTGATGTTACCATTCTTATTCTGATTGTGGAACATCCTCAAATATTGGTTCAGGGGTCAGGCAAAAGGCTAGGAATACAAGTCTGGGCGCAATTACAGCTACTACAGATACTTGATAGTATTATAGTCCTTCACCCTTCCAAAAAATAGATTACAAAAATGTCGCCAATTTTGCAAACCCCACCATATTTGGAGACAAAAAAATTAACCATAACTCCACCAATTTTTGGAATTAAGTCAAATTTTGGGATTGTCTAACTTTAATATAATCCATTCTGAACAAAATTTCAGCAAAAAAAATTTGAAGGGTGGGTGAAAAAGAAGAACAGAAAGTAGGAAAAACGAAGAGACAGTTTTATTTTTTTCTGGATGATTTAACCTGGAATTACCCCATGGGACAGCCAGAATTTCATGGTGTTCTAGGAAATTAAAAAAAAATGAGTAATGACTTTTGAATAATGCTTTAATTAAGTAAATGAAATAGATTTACATCCAACATAATTTGAGCTTCCAATTAAAAAAACTTGGCGGAATTATGTAGATTTTTTTAGCTCTCCAAAATGTGGTGGGTTCGCAAAAACTGGCGACTTTTTGTATTTGTTGTCTGTAAAATGAGTTCTAGAGCTTCCCTACTCCTAAAAGTTTGGTTTATATTAAGCTTTTTACCCAAAAAGAAAATCAAAAAAGATGCTATCAAAAAAGTTGAAAGTCAACCAAATTTTAAGCTATTAAGATTTCTGATTTTCATAGCAAGATCCAAATATCCCGATGTGGCACTGAATCTAAGACAATTTTTTCTATTATTATTTCACATATATGAATTTATTTGAACCAAAAAGATAGTTTGGAGAGACTAAAAATCGACATAAAACTCCGCCAATTCTTGGAATGGAATTGCTCGAGCCAAATTTTCAATAAATGAATGGTACTGTAATTATTTATTTAACTTTCGATTTGTATTTGAAACTAAAAGTGACAAAACTAGTCTTTTTTCCAATCCAAATTAGTATAGTATTAACTTACCAATACATGCACCTCCTAATCCCAAACATATCCTTGGTTGACCAGTTACATCTATAACTGCCATTTGATTTCACAACCTTGTCACATTGGTACATTCTGAAACATTCATTTATATTGCAAAAGTGAATAGTATACGTATTATCGCAAAAAACTTGATTGATGACAGTGATGATGACAGTGATGAAGTGGCATAACCAGTGATCTTTCATATAAAAAAAAACATTATGATTTATATTTTATCATGATTTTGTTTTCCTTTAACTATCAATAACTACCATAAATGTTTAAAACCTGTGTTTTTATTTAGTTACACAAAAGTAAACTTTATTAACTATCTTATTATAATGGAGATTGTTGTGTTTTTCTGTCTGTAACCGCAAACTATATTACTAATCCGAGTCACAATTTTAACATAGTTATTACATCACATTCTCCATGATTTATTATTATTAAAACCTCAATTATTAAAAAAATTTCTTCACGTTTTTATTAGTGTTGTCCACAATCTACATTCTGAATAACATGCAATTGTATTTATATATACAAAAAATAGCGGTTGCAGAATGAACGGAAGGCTATTTGCATATTGAAATTAAAAATGTGATTTTTATTAAATATTCTGCTTAGTATTATTGATTTCTAACTGTTGCGTTTTATTTTAATGAATATAAGGAAAAAATCTCTTTCAAATGAATTTCTTAAGATGAAAATCCATTAACAAGAAAAAATAAACTGTCATTTATTCTTTAGTTTCCTAATTTAACTAAATTGTTAATACGTAAAATTCAGCATGAAAAACGGAGTGATGAAGAGTAAGTTTCATTCTATTTTTCTATTATACCCCCACTCTGTTACATATCTTTTGTCTGCCTCTAATATTTAATAAACGATATTTCATTACATTTAAAACTAAATACTTGCACCCGGAGGGTGCATAATTTGCTTATCATAATATGGTCGCAACGAAACAAGCAGAGTGTTCGGTAAAGAAAATGGTATATATATAGAACTTAGTATACATTTGCTTTTCATATTTGGATAATTTTTTCAGGAATAACTACAGAACGCACCTGAAAAAGCTTGGGCACAAGGGCACCGAGGGCACGTTGAGAACCACTGTCTTACAGTAGTTTAGGGGACACACCTGACTCTCCCTCGCCAACCGTCCCTACTTGGTCCTCACTTTTGGCAGATTCTCCGCATGAACCAGAATTCCATAATATCTGATTGATGTAAGTTTTGCTGGTTTGCCTCACTGGCGTGTCCATGTGGAGGTGGATATTTTCCTCGTACCCCACTTGTACAGTTTACACTATTTGAAAAATCTTGCAACAAGTGATAACACATAAGAATAATAATAATAATAATAATAATAATAATAATAATAATATAGACTAAGTATTAAGTGAATGTAGCAAACTAGCACAAAAACGAGAATACAAAACTAGCCACAACTGGGTTGGGAAAGGTGATCCACTGGAATTATGCAAAAAAATGAAACTTTCGACCTAACAACAATTGTATATGCATAACCATAATCTGTTCTTGAGAAATGAAACGCATTAAAATTCTCTGACTTTGAGATAAGGACGGATCACCCTATCCCAGCCCTGAGACCAGACCTAGTGTTGATTATCAAAAAAAAAAAAAAAAAAGAAAAAAAAGAGAAGTGTTCAACTGGTGACCTTTGCAGTCCCGCAATCACAGGGTGAAGGTTTGAAGGAAAATGAAAAGATTGATAAATACGGACCTTGCCAGAGCTGTGGAACGATTGAGAGTGAAAGTGATACCAATTGTAGTTGATGCACCTTAAACGGTCCCAATAAAAATTTCGAAAAAAAGACTGGAAGATCTAGAAATCAGAGAAGAAATTGGGACCATCCAGAACAATGCACTGATGCAATCGGCTAGAAAATACTCAGAGACCTGGAGGAGACTTGTGGTCACTCAGGACTCAGTAAATTGCCATCAGCAATGCAGATGTGAAAAAAAAACCACAAAAGCAGTGAAAATAATCTTATTATAATGGAGATTTGGGTTGTCTATCTGTAACCGAAACTATATTACTATACAAGTCACAATTCCTTTATTATTACATCATATTCTCCATGATTTATTTTTATTTATACTCAATTATTAATAAATTTGTTTTACATTATTACACTGTTGACCATTCTACATACTAATAACATGCAATTGTATTTATATATACAACAAAATAGAGGTTTACAGTTTGAATGGGAAGGCTTAATTTGCATATTGATCTTAAAATTGATTTTAATAAATATATGCTTAGTATTATTGATTTCTAATTGTTTGGTTTTATCTTATTGAATATGAGCAAAAATTCTCTTCAATAAATCTTAAAAGAAAATCCCTTAACAAGAAGAAATAACTGTAATATTATTCTTACTTCTATTTTAACCTAAACAGTTAAATTAGGAAAATTTACCAATGAAAGACGGGAGTAACGGAAATGATGGAAATGTTAGTTCAAAATAGGTTCATATCTTTCAATCATCCCCCCTCTGTTCAAAATCTTTTTATCACATTCTTATTCAGTTCATTAGCCTTTCTAATTTAATATGATATTTTATCATAAAAATTTAACTAAAATACTTGCACCCGGAGGGTGCAATATATTTGCTAATAATAATAATAATATAATAATAATAAAAATAATAATAATCTGGTTCTTGGGAACGAAACGCCATAAAAATTCTCTGGGACTTAAAATAAAAACGGATCACCTTATCTCGCAGAAGACCAGACCTAGTGTTGATTAACAAAAAAGAAAGAACTTGTCAACGGTGGATTTGCAGTTCCAGCAGATCACAGGGTGAAGCTGAAGGCAAATGAAAAAAATGGACAAATATCTAGACCTTGCCAGAGAACTGAAAAAGTTATGGAATGTGAAAGTGAAAGTGATACCAATTGTAGTTGGTGCACTTGAACAGTCCCAAAAGGATTGGAAAAGGTCTGGAAAGTTTGGAAATCAGAGGAAGGTTGAAACCATTCAGAACACAGCACTGCTGCAATCTGCCAGAATACTCAGAAGAGTCCTGGAGACCTGAGGAGACTTGCTGTCACTCAGACTTCAGTGAAAGACCATCAGCTAATCCTGATGTGAAAACTCAAAAGGAGTAAATAATAATATAATCTTATTATAATGGAGATTGTGTTTTTCTGTCTGTAACCGAAACTAATTCCTACTCAAGTCAACAATTCTCTTAGTTATTGACATCACATTCTCCATGATTTGATTTTATCTAAACCTCAATTATTAATAAAATTGTCTTACATTATTAATACTGTTAACTATGTCTACATACTGACAACAGCAATTATAATTATATATACAACAAAATTGTGGTTTACAGCTGTGAACGGGAAGGCTAATTTGCATATTAATATTAAAAAATCGAATTTATAAATATGTGCTTAGTATTTATTGATTTCTAACTGTTTGGGTTATTTTAATGAATATAAGCAAAAATCTCTTCAATGAATCTTAAATGAAATCCATTAACAAGATAAAATAACTGTCATTTTATTCTTTACTTCCTCTATAACTAAATACTTAAATTAGAAAAAATAACAATGAAATACGAGAGTGATGGAAGAGTAAGTTTCAGTTGTTCCATTTTTTATAATACTCCCTCTGTTTCAAATCTTTTATTATACTCCCTCTGTTTTCAAATTTTATCTGTATCTTATTTAGTTTCATTAGCCTTTCTAATTTAATACAATATTTTATTACATTAAAACTTAAATACTTGCACACAGAGGGTTGCATATATTGCTAGTAATAATAATAATAATAATAATAATAATAATAATAATATATGAGACTGTAAACCATGTATTAAGTGAATGTAGCAAACTAGAAAGACGGAATACAAAGCTAGGCATAACTGGGTTGGGAAAGGTGATCCACTGGGAATTATGCAAAAAAATGAAACTTTGACCATACAACAAAATATATATGCATAAACCAGAATCTGTTCTTGAGAAATGAAACGCATAAAATTCTCTGGGACTTTGAGAAGAGTCCTGGAGACCTGAGGAGACTTGTTGTCATTCAGACTCCAGTGAAATACAATCAGCTAACGCAGATGTGAAAAACTCTAAAGCAGTGAAAATAATAATAATAATAATAATAATAATAATAATAATAATAATAATAATCGAACATATGGACAAGCAGAAATACACCAAAAACCTTTAAAAAGAAACAGGAAGAAAAACAACTATATGGTATCTTCAAGCGACAACCTGAAAAGATATCACACAGAAGATATGAACATGTCTAGACGAGGACACCTCACGAGAGAAACTGAAACTCTTATAATCGCAGCACAAGACAATGCCATAAGAACAAACTATATAAAAGGCAAAAATTGATAAGACGCACCAGAAGAAGCAAATGCCGAAGGTGAGGAGACAGAGACGAAACGATTAAGCATATAATAAACGAATGCAGGCAAACTTAGCACAAAGGGAGTACAAGACTAGGCACGAACTGGGTGGGAAAGGTGATCCACTGGGAATTGTGCAAGAACTTGCATTTTCACCATGCACTAAATGGTATATGCACAAACCTGAATCTGTCCTGGAGAAGAAGACGCATAAAATTCTGTGGGACTTTGAGATACGACGAATCATCTAATCCCGCCAGGTGACCAGACCTAAAGTTAATTAACAAGAAGTAGAAAACTTGCGATATCGTGGATTTTGCCGTCCTGGCGGATCACCGAGTGAAAGTCAAAGAAATCGAAAAGATAGATAAATACTTGGACCTTGCCCGAGAACTGTGTAAAATGAAGGTTAAAGTCGTACCAATTATTATTGGGACCTTGGGACAGTCCCCTAGCGTCTGGAAGAGACTCTGGTGAAACTGGATAAGCAGACGCAAGATGAGTTTCTGTTCTCCAAGGTATTTTTACTTGTGTAGCCTATCTTAATAATTTAGATCGTGTCGATTCTTCCTCTGTTATCCAGTTCACCCAGAGTCTCTTCCAGACGCTAGGGGACTGTCCCAAGGGTCCCAATAATAATTGGTACGACCTTTACCTTCATTTTACACAGTTCTCGGGCAAGGTCCAAGTATTTATCTATCTTTTCGATTTCTTTGACTTTCACTCGGTGATCCGCCAGGACGGCAAAATCCACGATATCGCAAGTTTTCTACTTCTTGTTAATTAACTTTAGGTCTGGTCACCTGGCCGGGATTAGATGATTCGTCCGTATCTCAAAGTCCCACAGAATTTTATGCGTCTTCTTCTCCAGGACAGATTCAGGTTTGTGCATATACCATTTAGTTGCATGGTGAAAATGCAAGTTCTTGCACAATTCCCAGTGGATCACCTTTCCCACCCAGTCGTGCCTAGTCTTGTACTCCCTTTGTGCTAGTTTGCTGCATTCGTTTATTATATGCTTAATCGTTTCGTCTCTGTCTCCTCACCTTCGGCATTTGCTCTTCTGGTGCGTCTTATCAATTTTTGCCTTTATATAGTTTGTTCTTATGGCATTGTCTTGTGCTGCGATTATAAGAGTTTCAGTTTCTCTCGTGAGGTGTCCTCGTCTTAGACATGTTCATATCTTCTGATGTGATATCTTTTCAGGTTGTCGCTTGAAGTACCCATATAGTTGTTTTTCTTCCTGTTTCTTTTTTAAAGGTTTTTGGTGTATTTCTGCTTGTCCATATGTTGCGATTATTATTATTATTATTATTATTATTATTATTATTATTATTATTATTTTCACTGCTTTAGAGTTTTTCACATCTGCGTTAGCTGATTGTATTTCACTGGAGTCTGAATGACAACAAGTCTCCTCAGGTCTCCAGGACTCTTCTCAAAGTCCCAGAGAATTTTATGCGTTTCATTTCTCAAGAACAGATTCTGGTTTATGCATATATATTTTGTTGTATGGTCAAAGTTTCATTTTTTGCATAATTCCCAGTGGATCACCTTCCCAACCCAGTTATGCCTAGCTTTGTATTCCCGTCTTTCTAGTTTGCTACATTCACTTAATACATGGTTTACAGTCTCATATTATTATTATTATTATTATTATTATTATTATTATTACTAGCAAATATATGCACCCTCTGTGTGCAAGTATTTAAGTTTTAATGTAATAAAATATTGTATTAAATTAGAAAGGCTAATGAAACTAAATAAGAATACAGATAAAAAGATTTGAAACAGAGGGAGTATAATAAAAGATTTGAAACAGAGGGAGTATTATAAAAAATGGAACAACTGAAACTTACTCTTCCATCACTCTCGTATTTCATTGTTATTTTTTCTAATTTAAGTATTTAGTTATAAGAGGAAGTAAAGAATAAAATGACAGTTATTTTATCTTGTTAATGGATTTCATTTAAGATTCATTGAAGAGATTTTTGCTTATATTCATTAAAATAAAACCAAACAGTTAGAAATCAATAATACTAAGCACATATTTAATAAATTCGATTTTTTAATATTAATATGCAAATTAGCCTTCCCGTTCACACTGTAAACCACAATTTTGTTGTATATATAAATATAATTGCATGTTGTCAGTATGTAGACATAGTTAACAGTATTAATAATGTAAGACAATTTTATTAATAATTGAGGTTTAGATAAAAATCAAATCATGGAGAATGTGATGTCAATAACTAAGAGAATTGTGACTTGAGTAGGAATATAGTTTCGGTTACAGACAGAAAAACACACAATCTCCATTATAATAAGATTATTATTATTATTTACTCCTTTTGAGTTTTCACATCAGGATTAGCTGATGGTCTTTCACTGAAGTCTGAGTGACAGCAAGTCTCCTCAGGTCTCCAGGACTCTTCTGAGTATTCTGGCAGATTGCAGCAGTGCTGTGTTCTGAATGGTTTCAACCCTTCCTCTGATTTCCAAACTTTCCAGACCCTTTTCCAATCCTTTTGGGACTGTTCCAAGTGCACCAACTACAATTGGTATCACTTTCACTTTCACATTCCATAACTTTTTCAGTTCTCTGGCAAGGTCTAGATATTTGTCCATTTTTTCATTTGCCTTCAGCTTCACCCTGTGATCTGCTGGAACTGCAAAATCCACCAGTTGACAAGTTCTTTCTTTTTTGTTAATCAACACTAGGTCTGGTCTTCTTGCCGAGATAAGGTGATCCGTTTTTATTTTAAAGTCCCAGAGAATTTTATGCGTTTCGTTCCCAAGAACAGATTATTATTATTATTATTATTATTATTATTATTATTATTATTATTAGCAAATATATGCACCCTCCGGGTGCAAGTATTTTAGTTAAATTTTATGATAAAATATCATATTAAATTAGAAAGGCTAATGAAACTGAATAAGAATGTAGATAAAAAGATTTTGAACAGAGGGGGCATGATTGAAAGATAGAACAACTTTGAAACTAACACTTCCATCATTTTCCGTTACTCCCGTCTTTCATTGGTAAATTTTCCTAATTTAAACTGTTTAGTTAAAATAGGAAGTAAAGAATAATATTACAGTTATTTCTTCTTGTTAAGGGATTTCTTTTAAGATTTATTGAAGAGATTTTTGCTCATATTCAATAAGATAAAACCAAACAATTAGAAATCAATAATACTAAGCATATATTATTAAAATCAATTTTTTAAGATCAATATGCAAATTAGCCTTCCCATTCAAACTGTAAACCTCTATTTTGTTGTATATATAAATACAATTGCATGTTATTAGTATGTAGATATGGTCAACAGTGTAAGTAATGTAAAACAAATTTATTAATAATTGAGGTATAAATAAAAATAAAATCATGGAGAATATGATGTAAATAACTAAAGGAATTGTGACTTGTATAGTAATATAGTTTCGGTTACAGATAGACAAACCCACAATCTCCATTATAATAAGATTATTTTCACTGCTTTTGTGTTTTTTCACATCTGCATTAGCTGATGGCATTTTACTGGAGTCTGAGTGACCACAAGTCTCCTCAGGTCTCTGAGTATTCTAGCCGATTGCATCAGTGCAGTTGTCTGGATGGTCCCAATTCTTCCTCTGATTTCTAGATCTTCCAGTCTTTTTTCCAAATTTATTGGGACCGTTTCAGGTGCATCAACTACAATTGGTATCACTTTCACTCTCATGTTCCACAGCCTCTGGCAAGGTCCAGGTATTTATCAATCTTTTCATTTTCCTTCAACTTCACCCTGTGATCTGCTGGGACTGCAAAGTCCACCAGTTGACACGTTCTCTTTTTTTTCTTTTTTTTTTTTTGATAATCAACACTAGGTCTGGTCTCCGGGCTGGGATAGGGTGATCCGTCTTTATCTCAAAGTTCCAGAGAATTTTATGCGTTTCATTTCTCAAGAACAGATTATGGTTTATGCATATACAATTTTGTTGTATGGTCAAAGTTTCATTTTTTGCATAATTCCCAGTGGATCACCTTCCCAACCCAGTTGTGGCTAGTTTTGTATTCTCGTTGTGCTAGTTTGCTACATTCACTTAATACTTAGTCTCATATTATTATTATTATTATTATTATTATTATTATTATTATTATTATGTGTTATCACTTGTTGCAAGATTTTCAAATCAGTGTAAACTGTACAAGTGGGGTACGAGGAAAATATCCACCTCCACATGGACACGCCAGTGGAGGCAAACCAGCAAAAACTTACATCAATCAGATATTATGGATTCTGGATTCAATGCGGACGATCTGCCAAAAGTGAGGACCAATAGGGACGGTTGGCGAGGGAGAGTCAGGTGTGTCCTTAAATACTGTAAGACAGTGGTTCTCAAACAGTGCCCTCGGGTGCCCTTGTGCGCCCCAGAGCTTTTTCAGGTGCGCTCTGTAGTATTCCTGAAAAATCTATCCAGATATGAAAAGCAAATGTATACTAAGTTACTATATTATACCATTTCTTTACGAACACTCTGCTTGTTTCGTTGCGACATTATTATGACTAGCAAATATATGCACCCTCCGGGTGCAAGTATTTAAGTTTTAATGTAATGAAATATCGTATTAAATTAGAGGCAGACAAAAAGATATGTAACAGAGTGGGGGTATAATAGAAAAATAGAAATGAAACTTACTCTTCCATCACTCCCGTTTTTCATTGCTGAATTTTACGTATTTAACAATTTAGTTAAATTAGGAATAAAGAATAAAATGACAGTTATTTTTCTTGTTAATGGATTTCATTTAAGATTCATTGAAGAGATTTTTACTTATATTCATTAAAATAAAACCAAACAGTTAGAAATCAATAATACTAAGCAGATATTTAATAAAATCACATTTTTAATATCAATATGCAAATTAGCCTTCCCGTTCACTCTGCAAACCGCTATTTTTTGTATATATAAATACAATTGCATGTTATTAGAATGTAGATGTGGACAACACTAATAAAAACGTGAAGAAATTTTATTAATAATTGAGGTTTAAATATAAATAAAATCATGGAGAATGTGATGTAAATAACTATGTTAATTGTGACTCGATTAGTAATATAGTTTCGGTTACAGACAGAAAAACACACAATCTCCATTATAATAAGATAGTTATAAGTTACTTTTGTTGTAACTAAATAAAAACACAGGTTTTAAACAATTTATGGTAGTTTATTGATAGTTAAAGAAAACAAAATCATGATAAAAATATAAAATCATAAATGTTTTTTTTTATATGAAAGATCACTGGTTATGCCACTTCATCACTGTCATCATCACTGTCATCATCAGTTTTTGCGATAATACGTATACTATTCACTTTTGCAGATATAAATGAATGTTCAGAAATGTCACCATGTGACCAAGGTTGTGAAAATACAAATGGCAGTTATAGATGTAACTGTCAACAAGGATATCGTTTGGGATTAGGAGGTGCATGTATTGGTAAGTTAATCTATACTAATTTGATTGGAAAAAAGACTAGTTTTAGTCACTTTTAGTTTCAATATACAAATGAAAGTTAAATAAATAAATTACAGTACCAATTCATTTATTGAAAAATTTGAGCTTCCAATTCCAAGAATTGGCGGAGTTATGTCGATTTTTAGCTCTCCAAACTATCTTTTTGGTTCAAATAATGTTCAATATATGTGAAATAATAATAGAAAAAAAATTGTCTTAGATTCAGTGCCACATCGGGATATTGATCTTGCTATGAAAAAATCAGAAATCATTAATAGCTTAAAATTGGTTGACTTTCAGACTTTTGATAGCATTTTTGGATTTCTTGGGTAAAAATGCTTATATAAACCAACTTTTAGGAGTAGGGAAGCTCTAGAACTCATTTTACAGACAAAAATACAAAAAGTCGCCAGTTTTTGCGAACCCCACCACATTTGGAGAGCTAAAAAATCTACATAACTCCGCCAATTTTTTTAATTGGAAGCTCAAATTATGTTGATGTAAATCTATTTATTTACTTAATTAAAGCCATTATCAAGTCATTACTCATTTTTTTTTAATTTCCTAGAACACCCATGAATCATGCTGTCCATGGGGTAATTCCAGGTTAAATCATCCAGAAAAAAAATAAAACTGTCACCCACCCCCTTCAATTTTTCTGAAATTTTGTTCAAGAATGGATTATATTAAAGTTAGACAATCCCCAAAATTTGAGCTTCCAATTCCAAAAATTGGTGGAGTTATGTTAATTTTTTTGTCTCCAAATATGGTGGGGTTTGCAAAAAATTGGCGACATTTTGTAATCTATTTTTGGAAGGAGTGAAGGACTATAATAAACTATCAAGTATCTGTAGTACTGTAATTGCGCCCAGACTGTATTCCTAGCGCTTTGCCTGAACCCCCTGAACCAATATTTGAGGATGTTCCACAAATCAAAAGAATGGTAACATCAACTAGAGACCAAGCCTCGCCCAGTGTCACTCCAACCCCTAAGCCAATGCCATCAAAATACCCCGTGCATTATCAAGATTACTCCCCTGTAATCGGCCGGGTCGAAAGGAACTAATTGCCCCTGAAAGGCCACTACGCCCACGCAATGTGAGGGGGGGGATGAAGAATAATTAAAGTTCCAATTACCGTCGAACTGGGAAAACAAGGCAACAAACGGTTGTAACTTAAATGCAAACCCGAATGTCACAAAGTCTACTGCAGAATGACAGGATATATATAAGACTCCACAATGTCATTCAAATCAAGCAGAACTCAAGGAATGGAATGACCCAAATCACCCAAATTCATGAATGGGTCATTCTTGATTTCTATATATACCAACTGTCTTGGACACTGCTTAAGTTGTACTTTGTTAGCTGCTGTTATTCAAACCAACAGTAGACTTACTGACTTACTGACTTCAATATAAGAAACCAGTGGCAGAGATGGCACACCAAGCAAACTTCATAAATGACATGAGATCTATCTAGCAGATTAACTGGTCACCCATCTTATAACTGAACGGAAACATCGTTGCTTACCTGGCAGAAACCATTGCTTTTAGCTTGATTTTACTGTAAGATTTTTTACATAAAATAACCCAACAAAGCTTGACATGCCGTAAAAACCAACCGATCAACCAACTTACCGAGTGTGTAGCAGACTAATTAAAGCTTTGTAAATAGCAAGAAAGAAAGAAGTTAAGCAACAATGAGCCTGTTCAGTACTTAGGTTGGTGACCACTTAGTAATAGCAGGTACAGTAAGCAACCTAAAGGCCCGTGAGTTAAGTGAGAAATCGAAATAAAGACGCATTTTCTTATAAGATTCGAACTCGCTATTTAGCTCTACGTTAAGAGCTCTCTCTATTTCTCTAACCTTTGAATTCTTCTTCTTCTTCTTCTTCTTCTTCTTCTTCTTCTTCTTCTTCTTCTTCTTGTCTCCCTTCTCTTCTTCTTCTTCTTCTTCTTCTTCTTCTTCTTCTTCTTCTTCTTCTTCTTCTTCTTCTTGTGTGCATTCGTCTTTCTTTTTCAAATAAATCCACTCTCTTCTTCTTCTTCTTCTCTTCTTCTTCTTCTTCTTCTTCTTCTTCTCTTGTCTCCCCATTCTCAACTTCTTCTTCTCTTCTTCTTCTTCTTCTTCTTCTTATTATTATTATTATTATTATTATTATTATTATTATTATTATTATTATCTCTTTTAAATCTTCTTCTTCTCTTCTTCTTCTTCTTCTTCTTCTTCTTCTTCTTCTTCTTCTTCTAACCCCCTTCAAGTCTTCTTCTTCTTCTTCTTCTTCTTCTTCTTCTTATTATTATTATTATTATTATTATTATTATTATTATTATTATCTCTTTAAGTCTTCTTCTTCTTCTTCTTCTTCTTCTTCTTCTTCTTCTTTCTTCTTTCTTCTTCTGTGCATTCGTCTTTCTTTTTCAAATAAATCCACTCTTCTTCTTCTCCTTCTTCTCTTCTTCTTCTTCTTCTTATTATTATTATTATTATTATTATTATTATTATATTATTATTATCTCTTTAAGTCTTCTTCTTCTCTTCTTCTTCTTCTTCTTCTTCTCTCTTCTCTTCTTCTTCTTCTTTCTTCTTCTTGTGTGCATTCGTCTTTCTTTTTCAAATAAATCCACTCTTCTTCTTCTTCTTCTTCTTCTTCTTCTTATTATTATTATTATTATTATTATTATTATTATTATTATTATTATCTCTTTTAAGTCTTCTTCTTCTTCTTCTTCTTCTTCTTCTTCTTCTTCTTCTTCTTCTTCTAACCCTTCTTCTCTTCTTCTTTTTCTTCTTCTCTTCTCTTTCTTCTTCTTCTTCTTCTTCTTTCTTATTATTATTATTATTATTATTATTTATCCCTTTAAGTCTCTTCTTCTTCTTCTTCTTCTCTTCTTCTAACCCTTCAAGTCTTCTTCTCTTCTTCTTCTTCTTCTTATTATTATTATTATATTATTATTATCCCTTTAAGTCTTCTTCTTCTTCTTCTCTTCTTCTTCTTCTTCCCCCCTTAAGTCTTCTTCATCTTCTTCTTCTCAAATACGACATGTTAAAATCGCGACAACTACTAATTGGGTCAGATTCTTATTGGGTGTGCCTCTTTTTTTTCTGCTTTCGTCTGAGCATTGGATGTCCTGTGGAAAAAAAGAAACAAAAAACATTTCAAACAAAATCTCTTGTATCAACAGATGACAGCAGCAAACAAGACAAAGTTTGTTCACTTCAATCCGACAATTGCAGTTGACGATGCACAGAACGAAAAGAAAAAAGAGAAAGAAATATACGACGTTTGTCCCAAAGCGAGATCGAAACCACCAGGGAGATTCACAAATCATCAGCACTTTTGTTTTATGGAAGCAAAGTGTTAGCCCTTGACACTTCCTTCCGACCGCAGAAATCGAGTTACTCCCTTGGTGCATACTGTTAGTTGAGCGGCGCCAACTTTACACTTCCCTATCCACTCACATAATTTCATACGGTAATGCACCGTTCTCGTATTGTGCGAAAAATACCGACCGATTTTAGCCCTTGACACTCCTCCGACCGAAGAAATCAGGTCACTTCCTGTGTATACTGCTAGTGGAGTGGTCATGTTTACACATCCCTATCCACACACATAATTTCATACGGTAATTGCACCGTTCTCGTATTGTGCTAAACATCTCCTACGAATTTTAGCCCTTGACACTCCTTCCGACCGCAGAAGAAATCGAGTTACTCCCTTGGTGCATACTGTTAGTTGAGCGGCCAACTTACACTTCCCTATCCACTCACATAATTTCATACGGTAATGCACCGTTCTCGTATTGTGCTAAAAATACCGACCGATTTTAGCCCTTGACACTCCTTCCGACCGAAGAAATCAGGTCACTTCCTTGGTGTATACTGCTAGTGGAGTGGGCATGTTTACACAACCCTATCCACTCAAACAATTTCATACGGTAATGTACCGTTCTCGTATTGTGCTAAACATCTCCGATCGATTTTAGCCCTTGACACTCCTTCCGACCGCAGAAATCGAGTTACTACCTTAGTGCATACTGTTAGTTGAGCGGCCAGCTTTACACTTCCCTATCCACTGACACAATTTCATACGGTAATGCACCGTTCTCGTATTGCACTAAACATCTCCGACGAATTTTAGCCCTTGACACTCCTTCCGACCGGAGAAATCGGGTCACTTCCTTGATGCATACAGCTAGTGGAGTGGTCATGTTTACACTGTAAAACCAGAAAACAAAATGATCATATGACCAGAACCATGCCAACTCTAACCAGGCATGCACAGTTTGTTCGCTTGCCTCAGACAACTACAGTCGATGATTCACAGAAGAAAAAGAAAGAAATATATAACGTGTCTAAAAGGAGATCGAACCACCAGAAAGATTCAAAAATTACTTTTTTTTTATAGAAGACGAGCTCATCGTGGATGATTTGATAGGCACAACCATGACTAAATGTTACATAATCCATGCATAGATTATTGTCAACCCCCTGTATTTCTGAAGGGATGGTCCCTTTTCATATCACGGGCGGGACTTTCCATGGAATATTACAGAAAGCCCGCGAAATACGTGAAGTCACATGAGACCTGGTTGGCTCTCAGTTTCAGCTTGGACGTCTGGCAGATAAGGCCTTAGCTGAAGCACACTGCACACGCGCGTTGTGTTAGTTAGAGAAAGATGTTTAGTTAAGTAAATAAAGGTTTAAAAAAATAATATGGTTTTCTGGTTGATGAATGTCTTGGCAACAAGACTGACCTAGTAGAAGAAATGAATCAAGGACGACCAACCAGCAAGAACAGAGAAATAGAAGCATAGAGAAGTCTAGACGCTAGAAGAAGAACGTAAGATACCAAAGATGAGCAGAAGAATAATAAAAATAAAGAAAGGGTAAACAACATAATCAGCAGGAAGCAACATATCTCATCGAATTTAACTCGCCGGTTTGACAAATAAGCAAAGAACACGCTACCTCATCGATGATAACTATTCGCTGCTTTGCAATTAGCAGCTTTCGTGTTTGCTGAATCTTCTCATCATTGGTGGAGGTTAACAGGCGTCCTGGTCGATCTGGGCTTAATCAGGCCCAATCTTTACCAACTATAAACACGCATGCACAGAATATATATATATATATATATATATATATATATATATATATATATATTATATATAATTATATTTTTGAAGGCGTAATAATGCACATTTATGTTTAAAAAACATATTTCTTTCTTTTTTTTTTTTTTTCCTAAATATTTTCAAGCAAATGCTCATCTTCAGAGGATTGAAAGATTTTTTCATAATTTTCATCTGTATTTGATAAATTCAACTGTGATGCTGGTCCGTTGAATGTCTGATCGTAACTGCAAAGTTTTTCTTTTTTTTTTTTTTTTTTTTCGGCGAAGATGTAATTACGCTCGGTAAACTCCGTAAAAAATCGCGGGATGTTTTGAAAATTATTTCATATATAATTTTTTTTAATTTTTTTTTATAATACTATAAAATAATGAGGCCCTGCTCAGGGACACTGAAATAAAGATTTTTTATATCATCATTTTTATAGTGAGTTCGAAGCATTAATTAAAATGTAATAATATATTTGATATATATTTTTGATTAAAATGTAATAATATATTTTTGATATATATATATATATATATATATATATATATATATATATATATATATATATATATGTGTGTATATATATATATCAACATTACCTATAAAAGCGCCAAGAACAACATAAATCAGTCAGTCAAGACATTCTTGATAAAGGAGGCTCACTTCCGAAATATCAAATGAAATACAATGAAACTTAACACTTAACACCGAACTTAGTTTCTCATTCTTTTCACACCCATGCTTCACACAAAATCCCTATATATATATATATATATATATATATATATATATATATATATATATGCATGTGTGTAAAACATATACATATATATTCACACGGAGAACGAGACTCACAATATATATATATATATATATATTATAATATATATATATAAGGTGCGGCATAAGTAACGCCTTTGTTTAATTAAAATTAATATAGTTTTAATTAAACATAGGGCATTACTTATGCCGCACTGTATATGCATATATATATATATATATATATATATAGTGCGGTATAAGTAACGCCCTTTGTTTAATTAAAATGATATCAATTCTAATTAATTAAATTACACAAAGGCGTTACTTATGCCGCACCCTGTAAGTATGTATATATATATATATATATATAATATATATATATATAGTGAGTCTAGTTCTCAGTGGGAATATATATATATATGTATATATGTTTTACACACACGCAATTAATATATATATATATATAATATATATATATATATTATATATATATATATATAACAGCTCTATCACCACGAACTCACTAAGTAAGCTAATGATAACCATATACTATTCATATTCGGAAAAAAATATGCACCCTCCGGACAGTTTTAATATAATTAAATATTATGTTACTATATATACATTTGTTTCTTAATGATATATTAAACATCGCAGGATTTTAAACACATTAATAATATTGGTTTGTTTTGAGACAAATCTATCTCTCGAAGACCCAAATGGAGACACTGTTAATAAATAGGATGCTAATTAACATTAAATAAAATTAAATATATGCTAATTAACATTAAATATATACATTAAATATATGCTAATTAACATTAAATAACATTAAATATAGGCTGATTAACATTAAATAATTATTATTTAATAACCATTGAGAATATAACGTAAACAACAAACGGAATTGTGATCTTGGCTGGTGATTCAAAGGAGATTGAGTGCGAGCATGTCTTTTCAGGTCTCCAGGACTCTTCTAAGTATTCTAACTAATCTTTACAATGACCTTGTGTGATGGTCTCAATTCTTATTCTGATTTTCAGACTCTTTTCTAAACACTTGGATGCAGTTCCCAGGGCATCAATTACAATTGGTATGTCCTTTAACATCATTGTTCTCAGTATATTTTACAGTTCTCTGACAAGGTCCAAGCACTTATCTATCTTTTCGTTTTCCCTCATTTTCACTCCTGGACTGCAGTTCAACTATTATTATTATTATTATTATTATTATTATTGTTGTTGTTGTTATTATTTACTCCTTTTGAGTTTTCACATCAGTGTTAGCTGATGGTCTTTCACTGGAGTCCGAGTGACAGCAAGTCTCCTCAGGTCTCCATGAATCTTCTGAGTATTCTGGCAGATTGCAGCAGTGCAGTGTTCTGAATGGTTTCAATCCTTCCTCTGATTTCTAAACTTTCCAAACCCTTTTCCAATCCTTTTGGGACCGTTCCAAGTGCACCAACTACAATTGGTATCACTTTGACTTTTATTATTATTATTATTATCATTATTATTATTATTGAGTTTTTCACACCTGCTGAAGCCGGTGGTTTACTGGATGTTGAGTGACAGCAAGTCTCCTCAGGTCTTCAGGACTCTTATGACTATTCCAGCCGATCTTAACAGTGCTGTAGTTTGGATGGTCTCGATTCTTCCTCTGATTTTCAATTCACCCAAATTCTTTTTCAGAGCTTTGAAAACTGTTCCAAGGGAACAAATTACAATTGGTACGACCTTCACTTTCATGTTCCACAGTTTTCTCACTGGCAAGGTCCTAGTATTTGTCTCTCTTTTCGCTTTCTTTCATTTTAAAAAATTTGTTGTCGGCCGGGACGGTAAAATCTACGAGATGACAGGTACTCTTCTTCTTTTCAATCAATTCTAGGTCTGGTCTCCTGGCCGGGATTAGGTGATTCGTCTGTACCTCGAAGTCCCAGAGAATTTTATGCTTCTCATTCTCCAGGACAGATTTAGGCTTGTACTCTAGTTTGCTGCATTCGCTTATTATTATTATTATTATTATTATTATTATTATTATTATTAGCAAGAAAATGCTAGGCACAAGGACACTAATTACAAGTTATACGACCCCTGGCAAGGTCCAAGTATTTGTCAATCTTTTCTCTTTCTTTCATTTTTACTCGGTGGTCAACCTTGACCGCAAAATCCACGATATGACAGGTTCTCTTCTTGTCGATTAATACTAGGCACGGTCTTCTGACCGGGATTAGGTGATCCGTCTGTACCTCGAAGTCCCAGAGAATTTTATGCGTCTCATTCTCCAGGACAGGTTCAGGCTTGTGAATATATTGAATTCCTTGCACAATTCCCAGTGGATCACCTTCCCCCACACAGTCGTGCATAGTCTTCTAGTCTATTTGTACCAGTGTGCTGCATTCGTTTATTAGATGATTAACCGTTTCGTCTCTGTCTCCTCACATTCTGCATTTGCTATTCTGCTGCGTCTTATCTATTTTTGCCTTTACGTAGTTTGTTCTTATGGCATTGTGTTGTATATTGTACAAACGAAAATAGGAATTTCTGGTTAAATTAAGCAAAGAAAAGATGAAAAAAATGACAAAGGAAAGAGAGACAGTTAGTCAGTCAGACAGGGGACATCGAACGGAGAACAAGTGAGTGACCGCACTCACGGTCACAGCCGATGGGCTGTGAACCGTCACCAGCCCCCTTCCACCTCACCATCGCTAGTCATCTCAATAGTAGTAGTCATTGACAACCCTTGGGCAGTTCCCGTTGTCAACGCTCGCCACCCACTAACGTACAGCCGAGAAGAAGAAATAAAGTCAAAACTCCTTCTATACACCATGTTGTGATTTCATTAAGCGACCACTACATATATCGTCTAGGGTTAGTGACGATACCCGCTACGTATGCAGATACACGAAGTAGGGCCGTGAATTTGAAGCCGCTATATAACGTATAGAATTTGTCGTGCAGTATGCAACAATTGTCTTGTGCTGCGATTATAAGCGATTCGGTTTTCTTTCTTGAGGTTTCCTTTTCTTAGCCATGTCCACATCTTCTGATGTGATATCGCTTCAGTTTGACACTTGAAGTACTCATATAGTTGTTTTTCTTCATATTTCTGCCCTTGTGGCAAGCCCCAACCCCTTTTTATCATATGGGTGCTAGAAGGCGGTGGCTGCGGGTCAACATGTCCTGGGAATGACGTTAGACTCTATCTGATGGTGAGGTTCCAGTTTTGGAGGTTTGGGGAATGTGGAGCACCCCTTCATCACCATTGCTCTCTGGTCCACTCTGACCCGGAGTGGTAGTACCTGTTAAGGTCCCATCTATGGGTTAAATAGAAAAATGTATTTATAAAAAAATTGTATTATGCATTAAGAATTGATTTATTTCAAAACTTTATCGGCATTAAATAACCCACTGAGGTTGATATGCCGTAAAACAAAACAAAACAAAGCAAAATCATATTTCTTCTTTTTTTTTTAATGTATTTCTGCTTGTCAATATGCTGCAATTGCTTTTTCTGGATGCTGCAATTAGTCTTTCCTTACTTTTATTAGTGTATTCGTTAAGTGCTCGATTATTATTATTATTATTATTATTATTATTATTATTATTATTATTATTATGTGGCACACCTCGTGTATGTAGTGCTAAAGATATCGTGTCTGTCTCGCCATTTACGTTTGTTTAGGATTGTTAAAACGCCAATTGGGAACGAAAGCAGGTGACGACAAAATGTTCTGATGTGTTAATTACAACTGTCTGTTATCTCATACGGTTTAAAGTCAGTTTGCCCTTCTGATAAATATCTTATTATAATAGAGATTCGGTGTCTGTCTGTAAGCGAAAGTACGTCACTGCTTATGTCACATTACCCCCGAGGATTTATGTAAGTTTATCAATGAGTATTTAGTTTATAGTCAGAATTATTGCTACATAGAATAAATCTTATTTATTAACGAGGTCTCTATGATAATCTGAGTTAGATTAGCCTCAAAACAGCTCATGTTATTAGTGCGTTGAAAATCCTACAATGTGCCTTATATATCACTAAGAAATAAAGGTTTACATAATATACGGTGTGGTTAATTTGCATACTGGTTTTAACAAAACCGGGTTTAATAAATAATTACTTGGTGTCATTGATCTCTAATATCATTGGTTCATTCTGCAACGTATTAAAATCAAATCGATGAATAATTTATATAGAAACTAGTTAGAATATAATTAAGATAAGTTAAATCTTTTAATATGCGTTCTTATTTAAATTTGATAGTCTTTCTAATTTAACATATTTCATTACATTAAAACTTAAATATTTTCGCCCGGAGGGTGCATATTCTTGCTAGTACATATAACAGAACTAGTAAAGACTGCATTCATTCCTGACCACTGACAATATCTTTTTATGATTTGTCACTGTATCTCTACGGTAAAAAACATTAACAATGCTTGTGTAGTCAAAACAAATGAACAAAACAAATGATTAAAATCGTACCTAATGAATTCGTTGCTGGGCTTGTTTACCGGAAAGTTGGAAATAGAGCGGGCATGTCAAACTGAGTAGTCCCATAGGTGTAACATAATTGGGAGAGAGATAGAGACAGAGAGACAGAGACGGACAGACAGGCAGACAGAGACTGAGACAGAGACAAAGAGAGTGAGGGAGGCCAGTGAAGAAGTGGCTCAATGAACAGTCAACAGGATTTTACGGGGCAGGGATACATGCTCTCATTCGAAGGTGGAACATTGCTATTGAGAGAAACGGTGACTATGTGGAGAAGTAAGGATGTGATCCACAGAGGACTAGCTTCATTTTGATGCATGATACATGTTCTTGTGTTGGTAATTATACCTGTTCTAAACAAAATGGCATTACTTTTTTACTCAAATATGTGGAGAAGTAGGGATGTGATCCACAGAGGACCAGCTTCATTTTGATGCATGATACATGTTCTTGTGTTGGTAATTATAACTGTCCTAAACAAAATGGCACTACTTTTTGACTAACTTATGTGGAGAAGTAGGGATGTAATTCATAGAGGACCAGCTTCATTTTGATGTATGATACATGTTCCTGTGTTGGTAATTATACCTGTCCTAAACAAAATAGAATTACTTTTTGACTCACCTATATGGAGAATTCGAGATGTGATCCACAGAGGACCAGCTTCATTTTGATGTATGATACATGTTCCTGTGTTGGTAATTATACCTGTTCTAAACAAAATAGAATTACTTTTTGACTCACCTATGTGGAGAAGTAGGGATGTGATCCACAGAGGACCAGCTTCATTTTGATGTATGATACATGTTCTTGTGTTGGTAATTATACCTGTTCTAAACAAAATGGAATTACTTTTTGACTCACCTATATAGAGAATTCGAGATGTGATCCACAGAGGATCAGCTTCATTTTGATGCATGATACATGTTCTTGTGTTGGTAATTATACCTCTGCTAAACAAAATGGCATTACTTTTTGAAAACCCTCGTAGTTTAGTGATCTACGCAGAACATAGAATAGAGTTATTTTGCGCACTATAGACACATTCTGGATAAACCCTGAAGAATCATCCGTTACAAAACAGGATATAGAGGATTGTCAGTGGTATGGAAGTAAGCCAAGTGATGTAGAGAAAATAAAGCTATAATATATATATATATATATATATATATATATATATATATATATATATCGCAGTTAGCATTACATCCACGAAGCAAACAATTATAAAATCTTATTTACTTCTGGATTTTTTTCCTGAGACCGATTTAAAAGTGCTCAGTATAAAGAGCTAAATATATGTTTAAAATCATATGGTTTAAAAACAACCGACTTAAGTTTCTCGCAGTAGCACGAATCTTCAGGGTATTTTTTCCTATCCTCGTTCTTTATTTTATAGCTGGGTAGCGCCCCTTTTCAATACTGGTATTGAAATGGGTATTGAAAATGGGCGGCCCTACCCAGCTATAAAATACAGAACGATGGTAGGAAGAAAATACGCCGAAAATTCGCGCTACTGTGATAAACTTAAGTCGGTCGATTTTAAACGTGTATATATATATATATATATATAATCCAAAAGTCCAGAGAAGAAATCTTCCTTACGACACAAGAGTTTTATTTAAAAAAAACCTGTCGCAGTTTGAAAGCTCAATGTGTGCTCTTAATGTTAGAGTCACAGAGCAAATATATTATTATAATGGAGATTGTGTGTTTTTCTGTCTGTAACCGAAACTATATTCCTACTCAAGTCACAATTCCCTTAGTCATTTATGTCACATTCTCCATGATTTTATTTTTATCTAAATCTCAATTATTAATAAAATTGTCTTACATTATTAATACTGTTAACTATGTCTACGTACTGATAACATGCAATTATATTTATATATACAACAAAATAGCGGTTTACAGTGTAAACTGGAAGGCTAATTTGCATATTAATATAAAAAAATCGAATTTAATAAATATGTGCTTAGTATTATTGATTTCTAACTGTTTGGTTTTATTTTAATGAATATAAGCAAAAATCTCTTCAATGAATCTTAAATGAAATCCATTAACAAGATAAAATAACTGTCATTTTATTCTTTACTTCTTCTTATAACTAAATACTTAAATTAGAAAAAATAACAATGAAAGACGAGAGTGATGGAAGTGTAAGTTTCAGTTGTTCCATTTTTTATTATACTCCCTCTGTTTCAAATCTTTTATTATACTCCCTCTGTTTCAAATCTTTTTATCTATATTCTTATTTAGTTTCATTAGCCTTTCTAATTTAATACAATATTTTATTACATTAAAACTTAAATACTTGCACCCGGAGGGTGCATATATTTGCTTGTCTAAGTAAAGAAATAACAAAAGACTTAGAGATTTAGCATTATAGACTATTTTAGGGAGTTTAGACAAATTGTCTAACTCTACCGACTCATCAGATGCGAATGATGAATTCTTTATTACTTTAAAGGCATTTGAAAACAGATTTTTATTATTTATTTTTTTTATTTATTTTTTTATTTTTCAAAAATTTTATAGTCCTGTGATATGAATTCCAAATGAAATCCTGAGTTTTTTGTAGCGTAAGTGAAAACTACAACATAAATTTTTTTTTTGCTACATCAAGGATTTCATTTGGAATTCATATCACAGGACTATAAAATTAAAATAAATAAATAAATAAATAAATTTTAAAAAATCTGTTTTCAAATGCCTTTAAAGTAATAAAGAATTAATCATTCGCATCTGATGAGTCGGAAGAGTTAGACAATTTGTCTAAGCTCCGTCTATAATGCTAAATCTCTAAGTCTTTTGTTATTTCTTTACTTATATATATATATATATATATATATATATATAATATATATATATATATATATCCATTCTGCAACAGAAATTCATTGAAGGTTTGGAAGTAAGGGAGTTGGAATTAAATGCAGACTGTACTGATGGAATATTTCAATTATTTTTGTTATTATTCTGTTCCTTGCAATTTTCCACACCAATTTTAGCTGCTTCTCTCTGTTTCATTGACGGCATTCACCTGGATCGGTTGAGCCGGCTCCATCCAACAAATTCATCTGTTGTGAATTCATGGAAGGGGTAATAAGGGAATAAGAAATTCACAAGCAGTCCCCCAAACCGCCATGCATATCCCGGTCAGGGGAAGATACCTTTGTTTTACACAGATTTCCCACAGACGCAGTGACAATTACGCCAAAACCGCCCTGTCGGCTGGGGCGTTAGAATGCACCGACTGCACCTCTGCAGAGGGGTAAGACTCCCCCAATGGGGCCACCTGTTGGCCGTGGGTGGCGACCCGTGATGCTTAAGGATAGAGCCCAGGTGGATGAGCAATTCATGACATGCAATACTCCACTTTGGCCCTATCTTGGGCTAGACGGGCGGTCGGAGAGGCCCCCTCCGATCAATCGGCTGGTCACGTCAAGCCCTAGCACCTATATGATTTTCCCAACCCTATTGTCCTTATGGCAAGCCCCAATCTCTTTTTATCATATGGGTGCTAGAAGGCGGTGGCTGCGGGTCTACATGTCCTGGAAATGACGTTAAACTCTATCTGATGGTGAGGTTCAAGTTTTGAAATTTGGGGAATGTGGAGCACCCCTTCATCACCATTGCTCCCTGGTCCACTCTGACCCGGAGTGGTAGTACTTGTTAGGGTCGCATCTATGGGTTAAATAGAAAAATGTAATTTATAAAAAAATTGTATTATCCATTAAGAATCGATTTATTTCAAAACATTATCGACATTAAATGACCCACTGAGATTCATATGCCGTAAAACAAACCAAACCAAACCATAATTACACCAAAAGCCGTTGATTCATGACAATGATGAAGACACCCTTTGGATTTTCACCAGAGCCCCTTTGGCCGGACTATGGCTGTAATATCTCTGGGTGCTAGACCTGTCCGTCTTGGGTGACCCTAACAGGACTTTAAGTTCCGGACGGAATGGCTCTGACACTACCAAGTTTACATGGCCCTGCTGCGATGACAGGGGTTGGACTTATTTCAAATAACGTAGGAAGCGCGTGGTGTAATGGTTAAAGTCATGGGAAATGGACTCTTCGCCCCGGTTTAAATCCTGAACGTGGTAATTGAATTTCACTTAGCGCTAATACCCTTGGGAAAGGTAGGAATCCTACTCTCCCTCCAGCTATGGGTAAATAGTAGGGCAGACTGGGCTTTTAACCTTGGTTAGGCAACCGTTCTAGGAGAAGGAAAACTCTGAATTCAAACCTGCTGAACTCCGCTTAAGAAATTGACCTTGTGTCGCATCCTGCTCGTGCGGAGGTGTTGGACTTATATTAAATAATGTTCAAGATGGCTGTTGAGCAAAGAGCTTCCTCTGATCTTTGACAGGTTTTATTTTTCGTTCTGCAAGGTGTTTAGCCACCCTCCTAAACACAGAAAAACTGTGGGTTTACCGATTTAATCGCCGATGATCCGACTATGAAACAGGTAGTTTGATTTGTTTTGTTTTGTTTTGTGCTGCAGCATATCAACCTCGATGGGTCATTTAATGCCGACAAAGTTTTGAAAATTTGAAAGTTTCCCGGCTTATACGTATAGTCTATGCGAGATCATGTGGTCTATTCCTTAGCCAATCGCTGGCCATACTGCGTGACTGATATATTACTTAAGCGCTGATTCTTTCTCAGTTTACTCGTAATACTCGACGAAGGAACCAAGGAATCTCTACCTGAGAGGATTACCAAAGGACCCAAATCAACGGACCCTCTACCTAGAATCAACTGGCCAATTAATGCCCTTAAAAACTTAACATTTACTCGACCCGTTCAACACGGGTAGGATGTGACAATAGGTCGTATGGGGCACCCAGTGAGGATCGAACTCTTTGAAATAAATTCATTCCTAATGGATACTCAATTTTTTCATAAAAAAATTTTCTATTTTACCCATAGATGGGACCCTAACAGGTACGACCACTCCGGGTCAGAGTGAATCTGTGAGCAATGGTGAAGGGGTGCTCCATATTCCACAAAACTCCAGATTAGGAATCTCACCATCAGATACAGTTTAACCTCATACACTGGACACCAAGACCATCAGCCACCGCCTTCTAGCACATATATGATAAAAAAAAGTTTTGGGCTTGCCATGAAGGCAATTTGGTTAGACCAATCAAATATCTGCTAGGGCTTGACATGACCAGCCGATTGGTTGGAAGGGGCCTCTCTGACCGCCCGTCTAGCCCAAGTATTACTATAATTTATAAACCAAATCCAGAAGTGTACACTGGTAAAAGTGTAGACCGGAGAATATTTAGAATGGGGTAAGTGTAGACAATGAAAAGTGTAAACTAGAGAAAGTGTAGAATGGAGAAAGTGTAGATGGGAAAACTGTAGATTGGAAAAAAATTGAAATAGAAAAATTAAAATAGAAAACTTGAAATAAAAAACTTGAAATAGAAAAACGAATGCAGAATAGCGCGCAAGTGATAATATCATTATAATCGATTTTTACGTATAAATAGCATTCCTCTGTTCTCTGGCAAGGTCCAAGTATTTGTCTATCTATTCGTTTTCTTTGATTTTCACTCTGTGACCCGCCTAAAACGGCAAAATCCACGAGATGACAAGTTCTCTTCTTCTTCCTGTTAATCAACACTAGGTCTGGTCTCCTGGCCGGAATTAGGTGATCCCTCTCTATCTCATTATTACTATTATTTTTGAGTTTTCACATCAGCATTAGCTGATGGTCTTTCACTGGAGTCTGAGTGACAGCAAGTCTCCTCAGGTCTCCAGGACTCTTCTGAATATTCTGGCAGATTGCAGCAGTGCAGTGTTCTGAATGGTTTCAATCCTTCCTTTGATATCCAAACTTTCCAAACCCTTTTCCAATCCTTTAGGGACTGTTCCAAGTGCACCAACTACAATTGGTATCACTTTCACTTTCATGTTCCATAACTTTTTTAGTTCTCTGGCAAGGTCCAGATATTTGTCCATTTTTTTTCCATTTTTTTTAACCATTTTTTTTTTTTTTTCAATTTATATTATTATTATCATTATTATTTTTTTTCACTCCGTTAGAGTTATACAAGCTCACCTAAGCTGGTGGCCTTTCACTGGAGGCTGAGTGACAGCAAGTCTTCTCAAGTCTCCATGACTCTTCTGGGTATTCTAGCTGATCTTAACAATGCTGATGTTCGGATGTTTCGATTCTTCCTCCGATATACGATTCATCCATACGATTCATTTTACATTCATGTTCTAAAGTTTGTTTGTTTTGTTTTGTTTTTTTGGGTTTTTTTTTTCATTTCTCTTGCCAGGTCCAAGCATTGGTCTTTTTCGTGCGCCAGGTCAACAAAAAATACGAGATGAAAAGTTCTCTTCTTGTGAATTAGCATTACGTCTGGTTTTCTGGCTGGGATTTGGTGATCCGTTTGTACCTCGTAGCTGTTCAGATTATTGTGGCCCTTTTTAGGCTGCAGGCGAGAGCACTTTACAGTGGAGATCCCTTGCGGCATTTGGGTTGATCCGTTTTGAGTGGAATCCTTGTGTTCTTCAGTGTTAAACAGAATCCTAATGTTCCTCTTTCTTTTTGCTAATTAACCCTAAGTTATTATTATTATTATTATTATTATTATTATTATTATTATTATTATTTTTGAGTCATACATATTACTTGGATGTGCACTTGAAATAAGCCTTTGGTTTAAAGACCTTGTAAGAAAAGAAAATACTTTTGAATCAACCCAGTAAACTAGAAAATTAATAATTT
>CM042164.1:8834170-8851670 GCA_023376005.1 Doryteuthis pealeii | reverse complement strand
CACTAATATTATTGAATTATCATTTCGAATTTCTTCCTATTGTGGTTAGTTTTTATTACACTAATTTATAGGAATATTATTTCGAATTTCATTATATCTTATTACTTTTTATTACACTAATATTATTGGAATATTATTTCGAATTTCTTCCTATTGTGGTTAGTTTTTATTACACTAATTTATAGGAATATTATTTCGAATTTCATTATACCTTATTACTTTTTATTACACTAATATTATTGTATTATCATTCCGAATTTCTTCTTATTGGGGTTAGTTTTTATTACACTAATTTATAGGAATATTATTTCGAACTTCATTATATCTTATTACTTTTTATTACACTATCATTATTGGAATATTATTTCGAATTTCTTCTAATTGTGGTTAGGTTTTATTACACTAATTTATAGGAATATTATTTCGAATTTCATTATACCTTATTACTTTTTATTACACTAATTCTATTCGAATATTATTTCGAATTTCATCTTATTTTTGTTACGTTTTATTACACTAATTCTATAGGAATATTATTTCGAATTTCGTTTTATTCTTGTTATATTTTATTACACTAATTTCATAGAAAAATCATTTCGAATTATGTCTTATTTTTGTAACTTTTTAATACACTAATATTATTAGAATATAATTTCGAATTTCTCCGATGAAGCATTATCAATTATTGACAATTTTTAATTAGGTTTTCTTTAATTGTTGCATAGCGCCTTCTTCACTGGCACTAAATAATTATAATGTTATATATCTCTTTCTTTCTTCTTACTTCTTCAATATCTTGGCCGTCTTTGGTTCTGATCGTCTTTGGTATTTCTATCATCTTGACTTGGTCTGGTCTAGCGTCTCGGATCTCCTAAGGTCTGGTTTTCTATTGCTATGTTCCTGCTGGCTGGTCGTCCTGGATTCATTTCTTAGTCTTGTTACCAAGACATTCATCAACCACAAGAACATATTACTTATACAAACTTTTATTTCCTTAACTAAACATTTCATGTAACTAAATATCTGACTAACATAGCGCGCGTGAGTTCCAGTTTTAGGCAGGACCTAAAACGGCCGACTTCTCTGCCTGACGTCTAACTGAAAAATTGGGGACTGAACAGGTCCCATGTGACTTCACGTATTTTGGCGGGCTTCTGTAATTTTCCATGGAAGGACCCGGCCATGGTATGAAAAGGGTCATCCCCTCAGAAATACAGGGGATTGACAATAATCTTATGCAACCGCATAGATTATGTAACATAATCTTATTTTTACTATTTTTCATTACACTAATAATCATTATTATCATCAACATACCGTGATGGTAGTATAGATATCAAAGACAATCTCTCGTCAACCGTCACTATCATATATCGTACTCGAGAGGTCCTGTGCGCAGCATCCACTATCCACTCAGAGCTCATCAATGTAGGTCTTTGCTGGAAGGTCCACACTGGCGTGCCCATTGGTTGGTTTCCCTTGAGGAACGTTGCTTCTCGCATGTTAATGCTCGCATAGGTAGGGCATCGTCTTCCATAGACAAATTATCAGTTATAAAGGAATCCGATCTCACTGACAGATTAAAGCGACAATTCTTCCAAGTTGTTTCAATGCTATAGTTTATGTTGGAGTATCCGGAGTATAAGATGTGCGAAACAGCACAACTTATATTTATAGACTATTCTAAGTGGCGGTAACTGAATTGACCGATCAAAAACGTCAAACGTATTTAATTTACTATTTAACGGCGTTGATAAATTGTTCAAAAATTACTTGCTCGAGTGACTGCTTCAAGGAAAGACCAACAAGATCAACTGACAAGGATTATATCTGATACATCTTTCTACTTCGAGGACAGATCAACAGACAAGGGTTAAATCTGATAGATATTTCTACTTCGTGGACATATCAACAAACAAGGATTATTTCAGATACATCTTTCTACTTTGAGTACAGATCAACTGACAAGGATTATATCAGATACATCTTTCTACTTCGAGGAGAGATCAACAGATGGGGATTAAATCTGACATAACTTTCTACTCGAGGACAGATCAACAGACAATGATTATATCTGATACATATTTCTACTTCGAGGACAGATCAACAGACAAGGATTAAATCTGATACATATTTCTACTTCAATAAAGGATCAGATTTTATACCACAAAGAATCTCCACTGTAAAACTGCATTCAGCTACAGGCCTGAAATGTCAACTCACATTGTAACAGTATGACTGCATCACTTGGTCTCTAACGAACACCTAGAGAATAAACTAGATTTGAGCTGCACAAGAATGCTGCACGCGACATTACACTAATATTATTGGAATATTATTCGAACTAACAGAAAAACACCCTTCGGGCGGTGTAAAGATTAATTTTTGAAAGATTTTGGTTGAGGAGGTGGGAGTTAAAAATTCAATGTCAGAGAGTTTGTGCCATAAGTGTTACATAATCTATGAATAGATTATTGTCAACCGCCTGTATTTCTGAAGGGATGGCCCCTTTTCCTATCACGGGCAGGACTTTTCATTGAATATTACAGAAAGCCCGCGAAATACGTGAAGTCACGTGGGACCTGGTTGGCTCTCAGTTTCAGCTTGGACGTCAGGCAGATAAGGTCTTTCTGCACACCCGCGTTACGTTAGTTACATGAAATGTTTAGTTAAGTAAATAAAAGTTTGCATAAATAATATGGTTTTGCGGTTGATGAATGTCTTGGCAACAAGTCTGATCTAGAAGAAGAAATAAATTAAGTGCGACCGACCACCAAGACGAAGTCTAGACGCCTTAAGAGACGTTAGAAGAGACGCTAGCAGAAGAACGTAAGATACCAAAGATGAGCAAGAGAATAATAGAAGTAAGAAAGGAAAAAGGATATACAAAATAAGTAGCATCATCAAATTTATTAAAGGAGTAAAAAAAACAAAAAAAACAATTTGAAATGGAAACTTAATTCTGATAACTTTAAATATATATCAAAATAAAATAAACAATAATAAATATATAATATCGGGCATGTATTTATCAAAACTTAAAAAACAAAAAAAAAACAATGAGGTCCGTCTAAGGTTGCATGATCAAATTTTGCGTGTATTCATTCTGTTATGACGATTTTGGGTAATGTTGCGTAAGCAGTGACGTATGTTTTGGTTACAGAAAAATAGTGAATTATCTTAATTATTAATAGATTACTCAGATGAAACATTATTAATTATAATGAATTTTTTTAAAAACTACACATTATTTCATCTTATTTTTGTTTCTTTTTTATTACAATGGGGCCGGGTTAGCTCAGTCGGTAGAGCGTCCGCCTAGAAACGACAGGGTTCCTGATTCGATACCGGACCTCGCCAACTCAGCGTATGAGTAGCACAAGGATCTGTGTGGTAAAGTTAGGAGCTGATGGTAGATGTGGCGCTCCACCTCAGACGCAAAAAACCTTTGTCTAACGCTAGGGAAAAAGGCTAAACATCCTCACTGTCTGGCTGATATTGACTACTCATATACTGACTACTCATATACGCTGAGTGAGCGAGGGCCTGTATCGAACCAAGAACCTTGAGATTCTTAGTCAAATGTTCTACCGGCTCATACAGCTACCGAAAGGTTTGGAGAAAAGGCTAGACGGTAACTGTACAAGCAATACCCCACAAAAAAGCAACTGAATGGTCACCTGCCTCCTATCACACGCTGGGCAGTGCTGGAGAAACAAGGACGAGCTCATAACGACGTTATCTTATGGGCACCTATATATGGACTCCCCAGTATGGCCCAGCCAGCAAAGACTTACATCGATCAGCTCTGCACGGATACTGAATGCTGTGCAGACGACCTTCAAGAACTGGTTGTCGGGTGGAGAGGAAATGTCATGGGGATCCGTGCTGTCTTCATATTTCTTTTTTCTTTAAAATTTCTTATTATTCGTTTTTTTTTTCTTGCTTTCTTTTTTGTCATACCTTGTTTCTTTCTTTTTTCTCTTTCAAATCTGACTTTCTCTTATTTTCTTTCTTTCTTTTGTTCTTCTTCTTCCTTTACTCTTTTTTCTTTCTTTTTCTTTCTTTCTTAGACCCCCTTTCATTCTTTCTTTCTTTTCTCTCTCAAACCTTTCCCTCTCTTCTTCTTATTCTCTCTCTCTCTCTCTCTCTCTCTCTCTCTCTCTCTCTCTCTCCTCTCTTTCTTTCTTTGTCCCTTTCTTTCTTTTTTCTTTTCTTTTCTTTTCTTCGGAAAGAGTCCTTTATTTTTAATAAAAAAAGTTATTTAAATGCGTCCCATTATTCCTTTTTCTTAATCAGAAACTTTAAAAAATACAAAATTATTTTTTATTCGCTATAATGGTAATGAAGGGGTACTCCACGCTCCCCGGGACGATAAAATCGGCACTTCACCATTAGATGCAGTTTAATGTCCCATAGATGGGACTCTAACAGGTACTACCACTCAGTGGTTCCTGAATGATATGATATGCCTATAAGGTCCGGCGGAAGAAGATAGCGGGTGGCGTGGAAAGATGGTTTGGTTTGGTTTGTTTTACGGCATATCAACCTCAGTGGGTCATTTAATACCGACAAAGTTTTGAAATAAATTAATTCTTAATGGATACTCAATTTTTTTCATAAACACATTTTCCTATTTAACCCATAGATGGGACCCTAACAGGCATGACAGGCCACGGGTAGGATGTGACACAATGTCGCAAGTATATGACAACCAGCGAAGATCTATAAGACTTGGTAAAACATTACACCATTTCACTGTCCTGTGTATAACACTGAATTGTATCTGATGGTGAGGCTACCATTCTAGGTATCACTGTTACCATTACTCCCAGGTCCACTCTGACCCGAGATGGTCAGATGGCATATCAACCGCAGTGGGTCATTTAATGCTGAAAAAGTTTCGAAATAAGTTAATTCTAAATAGATACACATTTTTTTATATATATATATACATTTTTCTATTTAACCCATAGATGGGACCCTAACAGGTACTACCTCTCCGGGTCAGAGTGGACCAGGGAACAATGGTGATGAAGGGGTACTGCACATTCCCCAAACCTCTAGAATTGGAACCTCACCATCATAGAGTTTAACATCAATCACAAGACATGAAGATTATTACGCACCGACTTTTAGCACATAACTGATAAAAAGGGTTGGGATTTCCCGTTTTTGCTCAAACAAAGAGTCTATCATTTCAAACAAATACCAATTATACTATTTTGTGTTTTTACTCAACTGAAGATAATCTACACATGGAATGATCCCCATTACCACACATATCCTTATCACACATAAGTTCAAGCCCTCTCTGGACCCTCTCCATATGGGAAAAGACATGATCCACAACAACCCAGATCACACACCAGAATACTCCCTCAAGAACATACCCTACCCACATCTACATTCCTCCAGCATATCACTGATGGAGAAGATGATTGAATGTATTAAGAGAATGAGATGAAAAACTTTCTTCTTCCTAAACCCTGTGGACTGGCTCAACAGAAAGCAGGAGATGTATAACTTAAAATCAAAGAAAACCGACTGATAAACACCTGGATGCATTTGAAGCTGACTTAATGGACATTGTGAGGAAAATCCGATAATAATAAAAAGAAATAAAAAAAAATAAAAAAATAAAAAAATCAGGAGACATCTTGGTGAAAGCAGATAAGTTATATACATCATCATCATCATGTCGCGCTATTAGCACGGATATCCATGACAATCTCTCGCCAACCTTTCCTATCATTCATTTTCCCAGGGAGGTCCTCTGTGCAGCAACCTGCGTCTTTGCTTAGTTGGTCAATGTAGGTCCTTGCTGGGCGGCCCACACTAGCATGTCCGTGTGTTGGCTTCCACAGGAGAACGTCACTTATGAGCTCATCCTTGCTTCTCCAGCAGTGCCCGGCATGTCTTGTCCGTCTCACTCGAATGGTTTGTGAGATGGGGGGCAGGTGGCCATATAGCTGTTTCGTCGTGGGGTGCTGCTTCCACGATTTATTCAGGACTGCACGCAGCATTCTTGTGCAGCTCCCATCCAGCTTATTCTCAAGGCGCCTCGTTAGGGTCCATGTGGTGCATCCGTACAGCAACACTGATACAACCACCGCCTGGAAGAATTGTCGCTTTAGCTTGTCAGTGAGATCGGATTTCCATATTACTGATAATTTGTTTGTGGCCGACCACGCTTTTCCTATTCGTGTATTTACATCGCTTTCTGTGGATAGGATATTACCACCTAGGTATGTGAATTGTTCTACTGGCTTAAGGGGCTTACCGTTGAGTGTGGTTATGTCTCCTTTCCTTTTGAAACATATGTACTCTGTTTTATCGGAGTTTACATGAAGGCCATTATATACATACATACATACATACATACATAGGCAGTAGTAAAATCAACCACAAAATTTATTCCATCGTTGCTCTTTCTAGTTTGTTTTTTGTTTATCTTTTTCGTTTTTTTTTTTTTCTTTTTTTTTTTCTTTTTTTTTAAACAAAGACTCTATCGATCCAGAATTGACGAAAAGTGAAACAATTGTTTATTGATTGGTTGACTTTTACGGCATATCAACCCTTGTTGTGTTATTTTATGCAAAAGACGTTTTGTTATATTCATGCTTGATGAGTATTCAACTTTTTAAACATTTTTCAAACTCCTTTTTCCTATTAAACCTATAGATATGACACTAACAGGTACTACCCTAGGGTACTAAAGCACTCAACCATCGCCTTCTAACAGATACAGGACAACAATTTATATATGTTCTAGGGCTTGACGTGACTAGCCGATTGATCGGAGAGGGTGTTTCCGATCGACTGTCTAACCCAAGTAAGGGTCAAAGTGGAGTGCACTCGGCCACCAATTTGACATTTTTGGTCACGTGACAGGGTGAACCGTAAATTCTTCCGCAATGAGGTTGGAATCGAAAAATGTTATCTTTTCCCATCCTCGGCAGTGTTAGGTGTTACATAATCATTAGATACCTAATGATTATGACAATAGTGTAGAAATCATATTGGTGCAGCTGATGGCCTTGAGAGTGAGTGACAGCGTTTGACCTCACTCTGACCTTGCGTTCTGGGGATGATTGTGAGAATCGGAAGGCAATAGAAGCCCCTTCCGGTTTAAGGAGTAAGCAACGCAGTCAGTTAGAGTTAGGAGTTAGAAGCGAAGCTAGCAAGATGTAAGGATCCGCGCGCATTGTCTGGTCTGGGGGTTTATGGAATAAAGTAACATCATCGTAAATCGAAGTCTTGTTGTTATTACTAAAAGCTAACAATAGCACAGGGCTTCTGATAAGCAGTGATCCCCAACAGAGACCAGACCCGGAATCCCCATATAAGAAAGACCAGACCTGTAGAAGAAGCAAAGCCAGCCGGAAGAATAGACGACAGAATAAGAAGTAAAAGAGAAGTATATAACATATAGATATATAGTGCCGGTAAAGAGGTATGCAACATATACCTATTTGGTACCGTCAAAGAAAAGGCACTACGTAACATTAAGTACATGGTGTCTTTATTTGATCCAAGACCATGCCATATGGACAATAGAGCCGAGTCAATCATATAGGTGCTAGGGTTTGACATGACCAGCCGATTTATCGAAGGGGGTCTCTCCAGCCGACCGTCTAGACCAAGTAAGGACCAAAGTGGAGTGTTGCATGTCATGAACATGCAATTACAGGTAAAGCAAGTAAAGTTGGCGCAGTGGCCTATTGTCGGTATCAACCGGTAGTGATTGAGTCTATCCCCTTTCCCCAAACGCTAGACCAAGGAGATTGTTCTTGCTGAGGTGGAGAGCCACGTCTACAGTCATCTCCTCTCTTTGCCACATAGATCAGATTACACAAACTGTGCTTCTCATACGCTGAGTAGGCGGACCGATATCTGTTGTATACTCTCTTTCCTTACTTTCTTACTTCTATTCTTCTAGCGACTCTTCTAGCGTCTGGACTTCGTCTTGGGGACTTCGTGTCTGGTCTTCCATTGGGGATTTCTCTTTATCAGAAGTCCTGTGTCATTGGTAGTTTTTAGATAATAACACAAGACTTCGATTTACTTAGATCATATTTTATTCTGAAATCCCCACCAGACTGCCTACGCATATTGAGTCGACAGCGTGCATAACACGACTTACCACCGTCGTGGTCTTGGCCGATCTGACTAAAACTCTTTCTAATCGAAACCGGAAGAGTGTCTTCTCCACCGATTCTCACGGTATCCACCGGAAGGATCAGGATGAGATCAAGCCTTGTCATTCAATCCTTCAAGGCCGTGGGCTGCAACTTATAACAGCCGTTTTGGTTTCTACACTACTGTACATAAATATTAGGAATCTAATAATTATGTAACATATCGAACCGGGAACTTTACGATTTCTAGGCGGGTGCTCTACCGACTGAGCTAAACCGGTCCCTGCAAATACAAGTAATCCATAATAATTAATGGAAATTTGAAATCATATCTATTTTTGGAATTTAACTCTTTCCACCCGGGCCCCTCCGATCAATCGGCTAGTCATGCCAAGCCCTAGCACCTATATGATTGCCCCATCCCTATTGCCTTTATGGTAAGCCCAAACTCTTTTTACCATATGGGTGCTAGAAGGCTGTGGCTGAGGTTGTTCATGTCTTGGGAATGACGTTAAACTCTAACTGATGGTGAGGTTCCTGTTCTGAAGGTCTGGGGATTGTGGAGCACCCTTTCATCACCATTGCTCTCTGGTCCATCAGGATCAGGTATTCTTTCTTTTAAAGTGGTCTACAATTGTTTGATTTTGTTGTATATTGATGTGGACCGTCGTCTTTTAGACGGTTAGTGTAGGAACAGATTTGGGATTAAGGTGTTGTTGAATTCAAAATCTGAGGCGTTATGTGATAGACGCGAGATAATCTTTGCGTAACCTTCTTTCCGGTTACGAAGACTGTGGGAGGGAAGGTTTAGTTAGCTTAGAGACAGTTAAGCCGTGAGACGTCCTAATGTGAGCATGGGCTCGGCTTCACTCCCCGCATGCAGTTGAGAATCCTAGATAAAGTCTGGTCGTGAAATTAATAAAAATGTGATCACAAAAATATATGCCTTGCGTTGTCTCTGAGAACTAATGACAACCTTTGCATAATCGGACCAGTCAACAACAGACCAGCATCCTGAAGTACCAGAATAAGACAGTGGGAGGGAAGGTTTAGTTAGCTCAGAGACGGTTAAGCCGTGAGACGTCATTAAGATGAATTTATTTCAAAACTTTGTCGGCATTAAATGTCCCAATGGGGCTGATATGCCGTAAAACAAAACAACCTGGACTGGATCTGGTTGGGTCTATGCTATTCTGGATCGGAGTACCTGGAACTGTCTGTGTCCGGTAGTCTCGGTCTTGGGCATTTTCCCTGTTCTTTGAGTCTGGAAATTTCTTGGGATCTTCTTTAGTTCTTAATACCGAACACAAAACGTTCTTGTTTGTTTTTGTCATTGTTTTTTTTTCAGGGCTCATATATTACACCCAAGTAAAAATGCCTTGGAGAACAGACACTCATCTTGCGTCTGTTCTCTTCAAACACTCAGCCTAGACTCACCAAACCTTTAACGAAAACGGTATATCCACAAGTCATGCTAGTCCAAAATAATCAATGGAATTTTAAAATCATATTCATTTTTAGCACTTCATGTTTCTAAATCTTCATCTTTCAATTTTACACCCCACCCACTATCCTCTTTCTGCCACTCCTAGAAGGCACATCGTACCGTTCAGGAACCATTGTGCTAGACCAAGATTACGGTATATCCACAAGTCCTGCTAGTTATATTCATTTTTTGCACTTCATATTTCTGAATCTTCGTATTTCCACCCCACCCACTATCCTCTTTCTGCCACACCTAGAAGGCACATCGTACCATTGTGCTAGAGCAAGATTTTCAAATTTGGTAGTTGAATAAATGATAGGAGATATTGAGTATTTACTCAACAAACGCTGACACATAAGGTTTACGATAATGATTGTACTAAAGTGTTGACCCAAGAAGAACGAAAACGTATAGAAGGATGCCTTGGTAGGATAGGTAGACGAGTACCACCAAAGAGCCGACCAGAGGCGCTCGGCAATCATCATATATTGCAATTAGCGATCCTCTTAAACATATGTTTATACATCTGGATGTCAAGTTGAAAGTGAGTACAATGCCGGAATTTATACTCTACCGATGAAGTAAGCTTGTAAAGTGATACCTACTAAGCTTTAGCTTAGTACGCCAGGATGACAAACGCAGAGAGCAGGTGTAGGGAAGATTGTGTAGCGCTACATTCCAAATTGGATGGGTATATTTGCTAACCTTGAAAATCAACATTCGAGACACTGTTATCAACAGTGACTAATGGTTGGCTTGTTGGATTTTACGGCATGTCAAATCTTGTGGGATTATTTTATACCGAAAACGTTTTCATCAATACATACTTGACGGGTATTCAATTTTTTTTGTTCAACCCGTTTTTTTTAAACATATTTTTAAAACACATTTTTTCCTATAATATATTAATAATTTGAAAGCAATTACAATGCACATAAAAAATAAAAACAAAAAGATGTTATTTTTTGTCTTATCGATTTCAAAGTATAACTTTATCTTCAGAGACGAATTCCAGAAATGGGCGCGTTTTTTTTTTTTATGTCGTTTTTTTTTTTTTTATGTTATAAACACGCGTCTCGTGGTGTTCTTTTTTTTAAACGCTACGCGGAAAGCCGTAATAGTCATTTAGCCGTTCATTCAATTTCAATTTTATTATTTTCATCTATTTATATATTTATGTATTATTCATTTGGTATATGTATAATGAAATGTACATACTATGTACTATATACTATGAGGAACGTGTATTTTAATTAATTATGTATTCAGTGTTTAGCTCTAATCTATTGTTTATACTAGGACCTAATTTGGCTATTAATAAACTTTCTCTAATTCTGAGATTACCAATGTTTCGTATTACTGTCTCTATCTTAACGGAAAAACTATTGTCTTCATTTTTGCATTTGATTAAATGTTCATGGAATGAGGATGCACGTGTGTGGATATGTTCTTTGATTCTAATGTGGAGGGGTCTAATTGTAAATCCTATATAGAAATTAAGGCATTTGGAGCAAGTTAAACGGTAAACTGTATAGGTTTTGGGATATATGTTAGGGTCTTTTATTGGGCAGTTGGCTAGTGTGCATGTTGTAACATTTTTTTCCTATTTAACCCATAGATGGGACCCTAACAGGTACTAACACTCCGGGTCAGAGTAGACCTGGGAGTAATGGTGATGAAAGAGTACTCCACACCCTACACCCCCCAAAGCTGCAAAATTGGAACTTCACCATTAGATAAAGTTTAACGTCATACTCAGGGCACTAAGACCCTCAGCCAGTGCTTCTAGCACATATATGATAAAAAGGATGGAGGTGCGTGGTATAAAGTTTAAATCGTAGGAAATGGACTCGTCGACATGAGTTCAAATCCTGGACCAGGCTGTTTGAATTTCACAGCACTAATACCCATGGGAAAGGTATGCATCCAACTACTCTCCCTCCAACTATGGGTAAATAGTAGGGCAGACTCGGCTATTTAACATTGGCAGGGTAACCATTGTAGGAGAAGGAAAACTCTGAATTCAAACCTGTTAAAGCCCGCTTAATAAATTGACCTTATGTCACATCCTGCTCGTGCGGAGGGGTTGGTAAATATATGTATGATAAAAGGGTTAGGGGCTTTCTATAAGGAAATAGAGTTGGGACAATTATATAGGTACTTGGGCCTCTCGCCCGTCTAGCATAAGTAAGGGCCAAAGTGGAATGCTGCATATCATAGACTGCTTAGCCACTAGGATTCCACCCTTAAGCATTGATCATTGGAAAAATTTGCAAACAAACCACGAAGCATGTGCAATATACTACCCTTGCAAAACGTATAGAGTTAGTATACTTAGAGGATGTTCGACTAGGGTTTTTTTTGTTTTGTTCTATCTGCATTCTTATTTAGTTTCATAGCCTTTCTAATTTAATATAATATTTTATTACATTAAAACTTAAATACTTGCATCCGGAGGGTGTATATATTGGGTAGTATATATAATACACATTATTTCGTTGATGAAATTTGGCTCATTTGTTAAACTTATAATCAAGTCTACACTTTATTGTTAACTGGCAGCTGCTACCCCTGGTAGAGGGGGATTTTTTTAAAAGTTAGTCCCACAGATCCATTATTACTGAATCGTGAGGTGAATCCTCGTGGGAGGCCCCATTTAAATCCCTATGTAAAAAAAAAGACCTTGCATTAATCCAGCTACTCTGAAAAGAAATGTTAATGTCGACTATCTAAAATATTAAATGGAAAAAAAAAATCCATGCTGTTATCATTTAGATTTATTTTTTAATTATTTCACGAATATAAATCAAATCTCTATTGTTTTTGCTCAAAAACCAAGCCCTGGTGATATTTAATGTGTATGTATATTTTCGTTGTCGTTAATTGTTTTATTTTCGAAGTCTCCTCCGGACATACCTATACACACAACTGCCCTTTATATATATGTGTGTAGATGGATGAATCTTTTGTTACTCGGCGATCACCCCGTTAGTCTGTGATGCCGATTAATCTTGCCCTTTGAAAGTGAAGAGGTTTGACCGAAAACTGTTGTTTTTATGGGACTGAATACAAACACGCTGGTGGATGTTGTCCACTTCATCAGCAGCACGGATTCATATTGTTATATACCCCTTAACTCGAGTGTATATATGGCGAGAGACAGACAGACAGACAGACAGACGAAGGGAATGATAGATAAAGTAAGGGTTCGTGATTGTGTTGTATACGCTTTCTTTTTACTTCTATTATTCTTCTGCTCATCTTTTGGTATCCTACGTTCTTCTCCTAGCGTGTGGACTTCATCTTGGTGGTCGGTCGCACTTAATTCATTTCTTCTTCTAGATCAGTCTTGTTGCCAAGACATTCATCAACCACAAAACCATATTATTTATGTAAGCTTTTATTTACTTAACTAAACATTTCATGTAACTAACATAACGCGCGTGTGCAGTGAGCTTCAGCTAAGGCAGAAATACCTTATCTGCCTGACATCCAAGCTGAAACTGAGAGCCAACCAGGTCCCACGTGACTTCACGTATTTCGCGGGCTTTCTGTAATATTCCATGGAAAGTCCCGCCCCTGATATGAAAAGGGGCCATCCCTTCAGAAATACAGGGGGTTGACAATAATCTATGCATAGATTATGTAACAATATGCCGTAAAACAAAACCAAACCAAACCAAACCAAACCAAATCAGAGACCTATAAAAATGAGTCACATAAACACTTGATATACAAATCCTCGTTAGAGTTGTAGTAAATGGACTCATGGAACCGAGTTCAAATCCTGGAGAAAGCTATAGTTCACATAGCACTAATACCCTTGGGAAAGATATGAATCCAACTACTCTCCTCCAGCTATGGGTAAACAGTAGGGCAGACTGAGCTCTTTAACCTTGGTTTGGCAACTAGTCAAGAGTGGACCAGGGAATAATGGCAACGAAGGGGTACTCCACACTTCTCAGAGCTCCAGAACAGGAGCCTACAATCGACCAATTTACAATAAACGTATTTTGATCGAATGCACAAACCTCAACCTCACTCGAATAAAGTTCTACAATATTAACAACATGAAGGAATTATTTAGAAAAATAGATCCTAAAAACATATTGAACTTTCTAAAAAGAACTGGTCTCCTACCAAAGATGTTGACTCATAGACCTACAAAAATTACCCACATAAACACTTGATATACAAATCCTCAGCAGAAATGCTGGTTTCAGCCGATAATTAAACAGATAACGTAGAGTGTTTCCGGATTAGCTCATTCGGTAAAGCGTTCGGTTAGGAATCATGAAGGTTCCTTGTTCGATACCGGCCCTCGCCAACTCGGCGTTGGGTACATATGATAAGAATATGAATTCAAATTGATTATTGCTATTATAGAATAAGATTATTCAATTGATGTTTATCTATAAATACCGATATCAATACCAGGGGTCATAAATTAAATCTCTTTACAAAAATGTGTAAAGCAAATACAAGACAAAATTATTTTAGTAATAGAGTGGTGAATACATAAAATGAACAACCATCATCAATAGTGAATGCCCCATCTCTGAACTCCTTTAAAGCAAGGTTAGATAATCTTTGGAAAGATTATAAATATTCTGTGGAATTAAGATGAATGTTTGGAATATAAGGATCAGCTGACAGATGTCATACCTAATCTATTAGCTGAAAAATTATATTATTATTATTATTATTATTATTATTTGCTCCTTTTGAGTTTTCACATCAGCATTAGCTGATGGTCTTCACTGGAGTCTGAGTGACAGCAAGTCTCCTCAGGTCTCCAGGACCTGAGTATTCTGGCAGATTGCAGCAGTGCAGTGTTCTGAATGGTTTCAACCCTTCCTCTGATTTCCAAACTTTCCAGACCCATTTCCAATCCTTTTGGGACCGTTCCAAGTGCACCAACTACAATTGGTATCACTTTCACTTTCATATTCCATAACTTTTTCAGTTCTCTGGCAAGGTCCAGATATTTGTCCATTTTTTCATTTTCCTTCACCCTGTGATCTGCTGGCACTGCAAAATCCACCAGTTGACAAGTTCTTTCTTTTTTGTTTATCAATACTAGGTCTGGGCCTCTTGCTGGGATAAGGTGATCCGTTTTTATTTCAAAGTCCCAGAGAATTTTATGTGTTTCGTTCTCAAGAACAGATTCTGGTTTATGCATATACCATTTTGTTGTATGGTCAAAATTTAATTTTTTGCATAATTCCCAGTGGATCACCTTCCCAACCCAGTCGTGTCTAGTTTTGTAAAATCATTATTATTATTATTATTATTATTATTATTATTATTATTGAAATCCTACTTAGAAAAGATTGTAGTCTCAATAGATCTCCTTGTGGTAGAAAGTCTGTAGTATCCCTTAAAATCCTCTGTAGAAAAGAGTGTGGAATCAGTAGACATCCTTGTGGCAGAAAGTATGTAGGTCTTGATCGCAGAAAGTTCAATTTCCAATTGACATCTGGACAATTACCAACGATCTTATATGCGTTCTGTATCGTTTTCCATTGGCTAATTTTTACTAGAAGTGTATGCTGCTGATTTTGGTAAAATTCATAAGTATGAGTAGAAATTTGGCGTACATTGTATACAAAGATTACCCGACAAATACTTTAACCCATATTATTTTTTGTGTACATATGATAAGAATATGAATTCAGTTCTTAATTGCTTGTTGACTTAAAGTAATAAAAATGTATTCGTTTAATTCATTTTTTTACCGGTACAAATTCATTTTTTAATTACTTGATGAGTTTTATCATAATGGAGATTGTATGTTTATCTTTCTGTAAACGAAATCATATCACTATTCAAATAATAATTCCCTGAATTATTTACGACACATTCTCCATGATTTTATTTTCATTTAAACCTCACTAATTAATAAAATTATTTTACATTATTCATGCTGTTGGCCCTACCTACATACTAATAACATGCAATTGTATTTATATATACAACAAAATAGTGGCTTACAGTGTGAATGGGAAAGCTAATTTGCATATTGATATCAAAAGTTTGACTTTAATAAATATGTGCTTTTATTATTGATTTCTAATTGTGTAGTTTTATCTTAATGAATAGGATAAAAAATCTCGGGGATAAATCTTAAAAGAAATCCATTAACAAGAGGAAATAATTGTAATTTTATCCTTTACTTCCTATTTTAACTAAATTATTAAATTAGGAAAATTTAGCAATGAAAGATGGGAGTGATGGAAGAGTAAGTTTCAGTTGTTCTACTGTTCGATTATACCCGCCTCTGTTTCAAATCTTTTTATCTGCATTCTTATTTAGTTTCATTAGCCTTTCTAATTTGATATAATATTTTATTACATTGTCAATACTTGCACTCTGTTTCAAATCTTTTTATCTGCATTCTTATTTAGCTTCATTAGCCTTTCTAATTTGATATAATATTCTATTACATTAAAACTTAAACACATGCACTCTGTTTCAAATCTTTTTATCTGCATTCTTATTTAGCTTCATTAGCCTTTCTAATTTAATATAATATTCTATTACATTAAAACTTAAACACTTGCACTCTGTTTCAAATCTTTTTATCTGCATTCTTATTTAGTTTCATTAGCCTTTCTAATTTAATATAATATTCTATTACATTAAAACTTGAATACTTGCACCCGGAAGGTGCATATATTTGCTAGTTATAGGAAAGAAATGTATTCGTTTTTACAAAGAAGCTAAGAATTAAAAATATTTCCCTATTTTTAGGCGGATAAATCCATTATCAATACCAGAGGTCATAAATTAAAACTCTGAAAAACATTTCTTCGCTGCCTTAGACGTATACTGGGCATCACCTGGAGGGACAGAATCACGAACACAGCAGTTCTAGAGAGAGCTCACACTGCCCAGCTTGTGCTCTCTACTGAGACAGCGTCGTCTCCGATGGCTGGGTCATGTCCGTCGAATGGATGATAGACGGACCCGAAGGATACTCTTTGTGCAGAGCAACGTCACATCAGTGTCGTTAGACCCAACAGCTACCTTTGTTGAACAGCCCAGACATTTTCTGTCTACAAATTCTGTTCTCAATCCTTTCAAGTCAACAAATGAATGATAAAAAAATCCAACTGGATTGGCTGAGGAATTTAGCATAGCTGATTTGTTTCCAAGCACCTTTAACCTCTTCGCGGGCCATCATCAGAAGAATCAAGAAAAAATATAACATTGGAATGTTCAATTTATACTGCTACTACAAAGACTACAGATTCTTGAAGCTTTACACACCAGACAAAAAATTAACTTTGATTCTAGCACTAACATATCAAATACCTTTGACCACTGCTACGGGCAGTTGATCCTGTTGCAATGGGAACAAGTTAAATTGAAATATCCCATCATACAGGTAATAGAAAATACCAAGAAAATTTGGTACAACCGTGGGGGAAATTTGATAGTCATAGAGTTAAAGGCATGTTCATCCGTCTTGGGTTATTTTATTCTAGTTGTTAGGAAATTCTACGTTCACATTTATATTTTTGTCGATCTTTTTAAGAGTTATTTTTTTGACCCGGTCCTGTCAAATACGAATAATTTTTAAGCAGACCTGTTTGACCCAGCCATTGAATCCTAATACAGAACCCTACACCTTTTAGGGTCGGACGTCTTACCCCTCTGCAGGGGATACAGTAAGAGTATTCTAAGCTGCGCCAACAGGACTGACAGCACATGAGAAGCACCCTCACAACCAAACCAGGTTATAAGATGTAACAACAAAGTAGTAGTAGTAGTAGTAGTAGTAGTAGTAGTAGTGTTTACACTAAGATATTTTCCAGCATTCAGCATAAATAGGATGTTCCCGGCCTCTAAAAAGCCAGGCTCTTATATG
>CM042164.1:8801670-8829170 GCA_023376005.1 Doryteuthis pealeii | reverse complement strand
CACTGTAACCACTATTTTGTTGTATATATAAATACAATTGCATGTTCTTAGTATGTAGGTAGGGCCAACAGCATGAATGCTGTAAAATAATTTTATTAATTAGTGAGGTTTAAATAAAAATAAATCATGGAGAATGTGTCGTAAATAATTCAGGGAATTATGATTTGAATAGTAATATGATTTCGTTTACAGAAAGATAAACATACAATCTCCATTATAATAAAACTCATCAAGCAATTAAAAAAATGAAATTTGTACCGGTAAAAAATGAATTAAACGAATACATTTTTATTACTTTAAGTCAACAAGCAATTAAGAACTGAATTCATATTCTTATCATATGCACATAAAAAATAATATGGGTTAAAGTATTTGTCGGGTAATCTTTGTATACAATGTACGACAAATTTCTACTCATACTTATGAATTTTACCATAATCAGCAGTATACACTTCTAGTAAAAATTGCCAATGGAAAACGATACAGAACGCATATAAGATCGGTGGTAATTGTTCAGATGTCAATTGGAAATTGAACTTTCTGCGATCAAGACCTACATACTTTCTGCCACAAGGGTGTCTACTGATACGGCACTCTTTTCTACAGAAGATTTTAAGGGATACTACAGACTTTCTGCCACAAGGAGATCTATTGAGACTACAATCTTTTCTAAGTAGGATTTCAATAATAATAATAATAATAATAATAATAATAATAATAATAGGAAACCTCAAAAGAGAAACAGAATCATTAATAATTGCTGCACAAAATAATGCCATAAGGACGAACTATATCAAAGCGAAAATTGATTAGACCCAACAAATAGTAAATGTAGACTTTGTGGTAATAGAGATGAGACTGTAAACCATGTACTATGCGAATGTAGCAAACTAGCACAACGAGAATACAAAACTAGACACGACTGGGTTGGGAAGGTGATCCACTGGGAATTATGCAAAAAAAATTAATTTTGACCATACAACAAAATGGTATATGCATAAACCAGAATCTGTTCTTGAGAACGAAACACATAACATTCTCTGGGACTTTGAAATAAAAACGGATCACCTTATCCCAGCAAGAAGACCAGACCTAGTGTTGATAAACAAAAAAGAAAGAACTTGTCAACTGGTGGATTTTGCAGTGCCAGCAGATCACAGGGTGAAGCTAAAGGAAAATGAAAAAATGGACAAATATCTGGACCTTGCCAGAGAACTGAAAAAGTTATGGAATATGAAAGTGAAAGTGATATCAATTGTAGTTTGTGTACTTGGAACGGTCCCAAAAGGATTGGAAAATTTGGACATCAGAGGAAAGATTGAGACCATTCAGAATACTGCACTGCTGCAATCTGCTAGGATACTCAGAAGAGTCCTGGAGACCTGAGGAGACTTGCTGTCACTCAGACTCCAGTTTAGATTACGGAAACTCCCGAAGTAGCCTAACATTTACATTAACATAGGTAATTTTCACCTTTAGTTGTCAAAATTCCTAGCATAAAATTGTGCGTGCGCATTATCTGAAATGAACTTAATTGTTATTAAGAACACATTTTATGATATTTTTGTGTTAAAGCATGCAGTTGTATTGTTTTCGAAAAAGTTTCTAAGATTTGTTTATTTCGCACGGAGACTTTCGAACTAGCTACCGGCTTGTTTCAAAGTGAAAGTCAAGGGAGGTTACTCTAAATGCCTTATTTGCTAGGAATTTCGACAACTAAAGGTGAAAATTACCTTAACCTTGACCCTAAACCTAAAATTAACCCTATCACTAACCCTGGTATTGATTTTTTTAACAACATTTAATAAATCAAAGTTCGTTGAATAAAATCCATGGTTATCTCTTATTATAATGGAGATTATGTGTTTTTCTGTCTGTAACCGAAACTATATTACTATTCAAGTGACAAATCCCTTAGTTATTTACGTCACATTCAACAGGATTTTATTTTTATTTAAACTTCAATTATTATAAAAATTGTTTTACATTATTAATACTGTTGTAATATCTACATGCTAATAACATACAATTGTATTTTATATATACAACAACAATAGCAGTTACAGTTAAGCCGTATCGAAGGCTAATTAGCATATTGATATTGAAAAAATTACTGATTTAATAATATGTGCTTAGTATTACTGATTTCTAATTGTTTTGTTTTATCTTAATGAATATTATCTAAAAATCTCAGGGAATAATCTTAAAAGAAATCCATTAACAGAAAAAATAACTGTAATCTTATTCTTTGCTTCCTATTTTAACTAAATAATTAAATTAAGAAATTTAGCAACGAAAGACGGGAGTGGTGGAAGAGTAAGTTTCAGTTGTTCTATTTTTTTTTTTATTATACCCTCCTCTGTTTCAAATATTTTTATCTGCTTTCTTATTTAGTTTCATTAGCATTTCTAATTTGATACAATATTTTATTACATTAAACTTAAATACTTGCACCCTACGGAGGGTGCATATTATTGCTAGTATTTATAAACTCCAATCTCCTTTTGTTCGGTCGCATAAACCGAACTTTGTAAGTCAATCTTCCTCATTTCATTAATAGAATCGCGGCCACAATCAGTTGTGTCGTTTTTGCAACTTGTATTGCTTTCTTCTCCGATTCTTTGCGTTTTCGAATGAGAGAACGTCAGGAGTGTTGGTGGTATCATCATCATCATCATCATCATCATGTCGCGCATGTAGCAGCGGGTTATCGACAACAATCTGACGCCAACCTTCCCTATCATTCATTACACCTGGAAGCTCCTACTGTGAGCAACCAGCATCCTCACATAGGCTGGTCAATGTAGCGTCCTTGCTGGGCGCCCCACACTTGCATGACCCTGTGTTGGCTTTCCACAGGAGAACGTCGCTTATGAGTTTATCCACTATCTTCTCCAGCAGTGTCCTGCGTGCCTTGAAATTCACGTAGAAAAAGAGAAAGGAAGAATGTTAATGAATGAATTACACACGAAGAGAAGAAAAAAAGAAAGAATGAATGAATTAAAGATGGAAAAAATAAGAAAATACATATTATCATAATGGCGAGTGTTTGTGTTTGTCTGTAACCGAAACAATATCACTACTCAGTCCCAATTCCCTTAGTTATTTACGTCACATTCTCGATGATTTAATTTTTACGTAAATCTGAATTACTAATAAAATATTTTTACATATATAATTTGGCCATATCTACATACTCATCATCATCATCATCATGTCGCGCACGCAGCACAGATATCCATGACAATCTTTCGCCAACATTCCCTATTACTCATGGCCCCTGGAGAACCTCTGTGCAGCATCCAGAGGTCTTCGCATAGTTGGTCAATGTTAGGCCTTAGCGGGCGTCCTACGTTAGCATGTCCATAGTATTGGCTTCCACAGGAGAACGTCGCTTATGAGCTCATCCCCGATTTTCCAGCAGTGTCTCTGCATGTCTAGTGCGTTTCACCCGGATAGTTCGTGAGCATTGGGGGCAGGTGACCGTACACTTCACTCTACTTTCTCGTATCCCTCTCCTCTTTCTCTCTCTCTCCCTCCTCTCTCTCTCTTTTCTCTTCTCCTCTCTCCTCTTCTCTCTCTCTCTCTCTGTTTTTCTTTTTTTCTCCTTCTTTCCGTTTTCTTTCCAGGGCACTTTCCCAATTTTCTGTTCACTTACCCCCTCCTCACTCTATTTCTCTCTCTCCTCTCTCTCTCTCTCTTTCTTCTCCTCTCTCTCTCTCTCTCTCTCTCTCTGTTCTTTTTTTTCTTTTTTTCGTTTTTCAGACTTTCCAATTTTCTTTTACTCTACCCCCTCTCGACTCTATTTCTGCATGATCCGCTCTCTCTTTCTCTTCTCTCTCCCTCTCTCGTCTCTTCTTTCTCTCTCTCCTCACTCTCTTCTTCTCCTCTTCTCGTCTCTCTTCTTTTTCTCCTTTTCTTATCCGTTTTTTCACGACTCTATTAATTTCTTTACACTTCTTACCCACCCCCTCTCACTCTATTCTCTATCCCTCTCTCTTCTTCTCTCTCTCCCTCTTCCTCTCTCTTCTTTCTTCTCTCTCTCTCCTCTCTCTCCTCTCTCTCTGTTTCTTTTCTTCTCTCTCTTTCCGTTTTTTTCAGACTTTCCCAATTTTCTTTCACTCTACCCCCTCCTCTCACTCTATTTCTCTCTCTCTCTCTCTCCTCTCTCTCTCTCTCTCTCTCTCTCTCTCTCTCTCTGTTTCTATTTCGCTTTGCTTATTTTCTTTTCGTATTTTTCACGACCGCTCTTCCCAACTCTTCTTTCCATCTACCCCCCCCCCTTCACATCTATTTTCCTCTTCCCTCATCTCTCTTATTTACTCACTGTTTTGCTCACGTCTTATTAAGAGTTTTATTTGTGTGCCTGCATTTTAGCAATTAAGTTGTTTCAGTACGAAAAATACAAACAACAAAAACCAAAGGCGGCGGGACTGACTAAACCAACTGAACTCAATCTCACATATCGACTTAAGATATTTAACAAACAGGAAGAATTAACGCTAAAATACGCGACCCAGAATTTTAACAGTATTCTTTATCTAATACGAATAATCGAGCTGAAATTTCAGTAATCTTCTTCACCATTTCTTATTTCTTGCGAGCCATTTTGAATAAAAACTTGGAATATCCTTATGTAAAAATTATGTTCCTTCCTCAATTCTGGTAACCCATTATTTTAGAGAATAAGTGGTACTGTATCTGACATCAACGTTTTTCTTTTTAAGTTTACCACAAGATTATCAAATCATTTTCTTTTTAATACTGATGTATACACATAAGTAACATCACTTGAACTTAAAAAAATAACTTTTATAATACGTTGATAATGTTCGTTATACGTACAAAAATAGAATAGCCATTATTTACATTATTATAATGGAGATTGTTGTGTTTGTTCTGTCTTGAAGCCGAAACTAAATCACTACTCCAAGTCACAATTCCCTTAGTTTTGACGTCACATTCACCCATGAACTTATTTTTATTTAAACCTCAGTTATTTGATAAAATGTTATACCTTATTAATACTTTGACTTTATCTACATTCTAATAACATGCCAATTGTATTTAATATGCCAACAAAATAGCGGGTTACAGTGTGAACAGAAAGCTAATTTGCCATATCTTGATATTAAAAGTTTAATTTTATTAAATATGCGCTTGGTATTATTGATTTCTAATTGTTTGTTTTTTTCTTAATGAATATGAGCAAAAAATCTCGGAGATAAATCTTAAAAGAAAATCCACTTAACAAGAAGAAATAACTAATATTTATTCTTTACTTCCTATTTTAACTAAATAGTTAAATTAGGAAAAATTTAACAATGAAAGACGGGGAGTAAGGGGAAAATGATGGAATAGTTTCAAAGCTGTTCTATTTTTCAATCATACCCCTCTGTTTCCAAATCTTTTTATCTACATTCTTATTCAGTTTCATTAGCCTTCTAAATTTAATATGATATTGTCATTAGATTAAAACTTTAAATACTTGCACCCGGAGGGTGCATACATTTGCTAGTCAATTTAAAAAAAAAAAATCTGTCTGGGACAGCTATAATAATGTTGTTTTAAACATTTTCAATACTAACTCGGTTAAAGTTCCGTTTTTTTTCTCCAAAACTGAATGTTTGACAAAAAAAAGCCTGACGGTTAACCATCATGTAAGTAAAGTCCCGCTCTCGAGCCGGCCCTAATGTCAGGTAAGCCAAGTCAGCGAGGAGTTCTGATCCCCTTTTCAATAGCCACTAGACTACAAGGAAGATTGTGCTGGTGCGTCTGAGTTTGGTGAGCGCCACACCTTACATCCAGCCCCTTACTTTACCGCACAGACCCAGTGCTACCATAACGCTGAGTCTGGCAGCGATGGAACCGGTATCGAAACTAGGAACCTTGATAGTTTCAGCCGAACGCTCTACCGGACTGACTAACCCGGCCCCCAACATGTAAATATCACATATCTTATTATAATGGAGATTGTGTGTTTTCTGTCTGTAACCGAAAACTATATTACTACTCAAGTCACAATTCCCTTAGTTATTGACATCACATTCTCCATGAATTTATTTCTAAACCTCAATTATTATAAAATTGTCTTACATATTAATACTGTAACATCTTACATACTGAAACATGCAATTATATTATATATACAACAAAATAGCGGTTTACATGTGAACGGGAAGGCTAATTTGCATATTATATTAAAATTTTGATTTAAATAATTGTGCTTAGTGTTATATGATTTCTAACTGTTTGTTTTATTTTAATGAATATAACAAAAATCTCTTCAATGAATCTTAAATGAAATCCATTAAAAAATAAATAACTGTCATTTTATTCTTTACTTCCTCTTATAACTAAATACTTAAATTAGAAAAAATAACAATGAAAGACGAGAGTGATGGGAAATATAAGTTTTCAGTTGTTCTTATTTTCATTATACCCCCTCCTGTTTTCAAATCTTTATTATCTGTATTCTTATTTAGTTTCATTAGCCTTCTAATTTAATATCAATATTTATTACATTAAAACTTAAATACTTGCTAAGTTATATATAAAAATAATTCTGATACTATCATAGATTGAGGATTATAATGCTGCTTTTTTTTTTTTTTTTTTTGACTTAGCTCTATACTTTTTGAAAGAAGCCTTTTCGTCACAACTGATTTATGGTTTCAAGTAATATTATCACTGCCAGGATCAGCGTTGAAACTGACAGTAGTGACAATACATTGTTGACTCCACATCCCAAAGAGCTCGTAAAAAAGGTAACCTCACTACTGCAAGTAGTTTGAGGATCATACCCTGGCCACGAATTTTTTGGTTGGTGGGGTTCTTACCCTGATCTACAATTGAATACAGTTGCATAGTCTAGCCTCCCCCGCAGATAGGTAACTTATCTGGTTCTAGCGTTTTAAATATAAAAAGCTGTTGTTGTTGTTTTTTTCTAGAATGCAACCGACTTTTCGTAAATTGGTATCTAAAGAATTTGAAATGTTGTAGCTCTGAAAATAGCAAATCTGAATATTTTCCCTAGGATAAATAAAATATGTGACACACACCACACACACACACACACGCGTAACTATATAATATATATATATATTATATATATATATATATAAATAATATATAATGGACTCTCCCGAACGATTATTCACGTATGAGGGTTCATAGACATCAATGAACCATCCACACAGGGATTATGTTATCAGTGGTGAAGGCTTGTGTTGGACCATACCAACTTTTGGCCACAGCGATAGGAAAGAATTAGTGTGCCATCAAGGGTAGCCACAAACCCCAATCAACGGATCGACCTCCAGGGAATTTTTGAATATAGAGTTATCCCTCTCTATGACTGGTTACCATACCCAAGGTGTAAAAGAGCTCAGGTCTGTCCTACTATTATTTAACCGTAGCTGGAGCAGAGAATAATCATGGATTCCATACCTTTCCAAGCGATATTAGCGCTACGTGGATATGCAACAGGATTTGAATTCCGGGTTGCGACAAGTCCATTTTCCACGTACTCTTAACCCACGTAGCCGCACACGCACCTCCACACACACACACACACACACACACACACACACAACACATATATATAATATTATATATAATATAGTGATCATACATCAGTAACCTATTGTGTATTTCCTTTAATTTATAATTTGCTCTGTGACCTCTTAACAATTAGCGAGCCACACATGAGCTGTCTTTACTCCAGGTTGTTTAAAAAATCTCTTTCGTGTCTATAAGTGAGATTTCATTCTCATAGACATGGGATATATATATATAATATAAATATACTTTAATATATTATATATATATATATATATATATAATTATAGACCATTATTACTCTGTCTCGAACAAATACTCTATCGCAGAAATCCATAATTCTAAAACTTCGTATTTTTTTTTTTCGGGGAGAAGAGCTTCGTCGAACGACTTGTCTAAGCCCTTAAGTAAGGGGCCAAGAGATAGAGTTCTGCATGTCAATGAACCTGCCTCAACAGCAGAGATTCCGTCGTTAAGCAATCACAGGTTGCCAACTCGATCCAACAAGGTGGTACCATAGAGACGCGATTACTCGTTTCTACCCCGAAGTTACCAGTCGGATAGTCTAACCCCCCAGCCCCGACCGAGCGGAAAATTAATGAAATTTACTACCTTTTTAACGATATAATGCCAATGATATTATCTGCTTGCGCGTATTCTGCCATTATAGTACCAAATAATACAGCAAAACTAAATGGCTTCCCTATGCAGTACAGGCTCGTTAGAACCTTAGCAAAATTCAATACGAGCATCAATAATAAAACTAGTGACATATATTAGTCCCAAGAACAAAGACTACAGAAACTAATGATATTATCTCTTGCCACGTTATTCTTGCATTATACAAAATTAGACGCCGACAGTGGTACCCTATGTAGTAACAGCGTTCGTTCGAACCTTAGCAAAAATTCAATACGAGCATATATATTAACCTCGGTACATATATTAGTTTGTCTGGTTTGGTTTCTGCGTTTTTACATATCAACCTCAGTGCGCGTCATTTAATGCCGAAAGTTTTTGAAATAAATCAATTCTTAATGGATAATACAATTTTAAAAATACATTTTCTATTCTAACCTAGATGACCCTAACAGTACTACCAAAACTCCGGCTGTCAGATGATCTCCTCNCCCCACAAGAGAGAGATTGAGATTAGCGCAAGGCCTAAGTATGGGGCACCCAGTGAGAATCGAAACTAACAAACAATAGTCTGTAAACCTAGCTCGTTGGCCATACTACTACTTGAGGTGACCGTGTATAGTCATTTACTAGTTTGGTACAAGGTCATAAAAATGAGGCACCCAGTGAGAATCGAAATCACTAACAATTTTTGTTGCTCTAGCCGTTATCTGTAAATCACTTAATCTGCTCAATTGTCCTTTATTAAGTTTAGCTTAGTTTGGTGCAAGGCCATAAATAAGAGGCACCCAGTGAGAATCGAACTCACTAACAATTGTTTATTGATCTAGATTGTTAACAGATTCCACGGGAGTTGCATACTAGTTGTTTACAGAGTTTATCTTAGTTTGCTACAAGGCCAAAAGTATTTGTCACCCAGTGAGAATCGAACTCACTAGCTATAGTCTACTAATCTGGCTCGTTAATCCTTATACCCACTCGAGGTACTCGGTAGTCCTTTACTAGACTTAGCTTAGTCTGATACAAACTTTGAAATAGGAGACACCCGGTGAGAACCGAACTCACTAACAATGGTCTGCTAATCTGGCTCGTTAATCCTTATACCCACTCGAGGTACTCAGTAGTCCTTTACTAGACTTAGCTTAGTCTGATACAAACTCTGAAATAGGAGACACCCGGTGAGAACCGAACTCACTAACAATAGTCTGCTGGCCTGCTTGTTAACCATTACATTATATAAGGTGCCCATTTTCTCTTTTTTGTGTAGTTATTCACTAGCTTAGCTTAGATGTGACACAAGACTGGAGAATGGGGCACCCAGTGTGAACCGAACTCACTAACAATAATCTGCTTATCTAGCTTGTTAACCATTACATTATATAAGGTGCCCATTTTCTCTTTTTTGTGTAGTTATTCACTAAGCTTAGCTTAGATGTGACACCCAGTGTGAACCGAACTCACAAACAATAGTCTGCTGGCCTAGCTTGTTAATCATTACGACGCGTGAGGTGCCCCATTTGTAGCAACTATTAATAGAAAAACTAGTTTACTCACCACTCAAGAAATAATATAAAATTATTTGTTTTTTCTTCTAGACCGCGGATAATCAGATTTTATTATTTCTAGTGGAACATTATACAATCAAAACAGTTACTATTAGGTGGTACTTATTACCAAATGCCACAGCATTGAAACTAAGTAACCAAAAACAAAACTGCTTTATATATACTAGCAAATGTATGCACCCTCCGGGTACAAGTATTTAAGTTTTGATATAATGAAATATCGTATTAAATTAAAGGCAGACAAAAAGATATGTAACAGAGTTGGGGTATAATAGAAAAATAGAAATTAAACTTACTCTTCCATCACTCCCATATTTCATTGCTGAATTTTATTTATTTAACTTAGGAAATAAAGAGTTAAATTAGGAAATAAAGAATAAAATGACAGTTATTTTTTCTTGTTAATGGATTTCATTTAAGATTCATTGAAGAGATTTTTGCTTATATTCATTAAATAAAAACCAAACAATTAGAAATCAATAATACTAAGCACATATTTAATAAAATCACATTTTTAATATCAATATGCAAATTAGCCTTCCCATTCACACTGCAAACCGCTATTTTTTGTATATATAAATACAATTGCATGTTATTTGTATGTAGATATGGACGACACTAATAAAAAGGTGAAGCAATTTTATTAATAATTGAGGTTTAAATATAAATAAAATCATGGAGAATGTGATGTAAATAACTATGTTAATTGTGACTCGATTAGTAATATAGTTTCGGTTACAGACAGAAAAACACACAATCTCCATTATAATAACTAGCAAATATATGCACCCTCCGGGTGCAAGTATTTAAGTTTTAATATAATAAAATATCATATTAAATTAGAAAGGCTAATGAAACTAAATAAGAATACAGATAAAAAGATTTGAAACAGAGGGGGGTATTATAAAAGATTTGAAACAGAGGGGGGTATTATAAAAGATTTGAAACAGAGGGAGTATAATAAAAAATGGAACAACTGAAATTTACTCTTCCATCACTCTCGTCTTTCATTGTTATTTTTTCTAATTTAAGTATTTAGTTATAAGAGGAAGTTAAAGAATAAAATGACAGTTATTTTATCTTGTTAATGGATTTCATTTAAGATTCATTTAAAGATTTTGCTATATTCATTAAAATAAACCAAACAGTTAGAAATCAATAATACTAAGCACATATTTATTAAATTCGATTTTTAATATTAATATGCAAATTAGCCTTCCCGTTCACACTGTAAACCGCTATTTTGTTGTATATATAAATATAATTGCACGTTGTCAGTATGTAGACATAGTTAACAGTATTAATAATGTAAGACAATTTTATTAATAATTGAGGTTTAGATAAAAATAAAATCATGGAGAATGTGATGTCAATAACTAAGGAATTGTGACTTGAGTAGTAATATAGTTTCGGTTACAGACAGAAAAACACACAATCTCCATTATAATAAGATATATATATATATATATATATATATATATATATAGGATGCACCCTATCAATTTTGTTATAAAAACTTCTATTATTTCTAATGTAACATTATACAGTCAAGGCGGGTATTATTAGGTATTTCAGTATCGCCCATATATAAGTAAGTTGTCGGTGTGGCCTTATAGTCGCTATCAGCCAGACAGCGAGGGAGTCTATCCCCCCTTTCTCGAGCGCTAGACCAAGGAGATTGTTTGGGTGTCTAAAGTGGAGCGCCACGCCTACCATCAGCTCCTCACTTACCGCTCAGATACCTGTGCTACTCATACGCTGAGTTGACGAAAAGGTACTGTTAGGGTCCCATCAGTGGACCTGGGAGTAATGGCGATGAAGGGGAATCTTTTAGGTGTAATTTCAGATGTCTCTCAGCAAACCGCCCTTTTCAGGACAAAACAAAAAGTCTTTTCTCCTCAAATATGAATTTCTTTCAATACTGAGACTTTCCAATACATGAGAGACTTCCCTATATATATATATAACAACCCCTCCGCACGAGCAGGATGCGACACAAGGTCAATTTATTAAGCGGAGTTCAACAGGTTTGAATTCAGAGTTTTCCTTCTCCTAGACTGGTTGCCTAACCATGGTTAAAGAGCCCAGTCTGCCCTGCTATTTACCCATAGCTGGAGGGAGAGTAGGATTCATACCTTTCCCAAGGGTATTAGCGGTAAGTGAAATACAATTACTACGTCCAGGATTTGAACTCGGGGTGACGAGTCCATTTCCAATGACTTTACTATTACACCACGCGCTTCCTACTTCCCTATAGACCTTGTCCAGCCGCTTCCTATCTACCCGGTCCATCACGTTTCCAGGACTCCAGGAGACCAGCACATCCGACGACGCTGTCCTGTCTTACTTTCCTGGCTCATGACACTGACGACCGAGCAACGGGAAGGCAATAGACGACCCGAATCATTATTCTGCTTTGTCTCCCAGTTTATGAAATTATACACGAATAAAACTGTCTGTTAATCCTAAAACTTCGTGTTTGTCCTTCTTTGTCCGGTTTTCTCAAACCGTCCTTCGGGACGGGGGTCCAGTGAGCTTCGGCCATTGGACCGGTGAGTTGTGTTAAATTAATAGCGTCGATTCCAGGGGGCTATCCCCCAGGCAATACCTGCCCCCTCGACTTAAAGGGGCAGGGCTGGGTTTATTGCCCAGCGCCTGAAGCGACCCCTTGAGGGGGAATACCGAAGGGATCGACGCAGTTTTTGTTCTCTCCCACCCATTAGCTTCGGCTTGTGGGTGGGCCCAGGTTAAAACGAGCCTTGTGCCCAGTCCATACAGGTGGGGTATGAGACAAATACTCCTTCTTTGTCCGGTTTGTTTCCCTTCATTTCCCTTTCAAAACATTCGCGAGGTCGGATTCTATATCGATGTTATGGCAACAGCTTAGCAAACTCTCCTTTTCAGGACAAAATAAAAAGGTAATTTTCACTTTAGTTATTAAAATTCCTAGCAAATAAGGCAATTAGAGTAACCTCCCTTGACTTTCACTTTGAAACAAGCCGGTAGCCATTTTGAAAGTCTCCGTGCGAAATAAACAAATCATAGAAACTTTTTCGAAAACAATACAACTGCATGCTTTACACAAAAATATCATAAAATGTGTTTTTAATAACAATTAAGTTCATTTCAGATAATTTTATGCTAGGAATTTAGCCAACTGACTTTCAATTTGAAAGAAGACGGTAGCCATTTTTGAAGTTGCCCGTGCCAAATAAACAAATCTTAGAATCGTTTCGAAAACAAGACAACTGCATGATTTAAACAGAAATATCATAAAATGTGTTCTTAATAACAATTAAGTTCATTTCAGATAATGAGCACACAATATTATGCTAGGAATTTTAATAACTAAAGGTGAAAATTACCAACAAAAGTCTTTTCTCTTAAAATACGAATTCCTTTCAATATTGAGACTTTCTAGCACAGGAGAGACTTCCCTATTGACCTTGTCCAGCCTTTTCCTGTCTACTTGGTCGAGCGCGTTTCCAGGACTCCCGGGGACCCGCACATCTGAACTGCCTTGCCTTCCTGGCCAGCGATTACGACTACCTGTTACTTATTTATGCGCGATACTGTACAGCTTGATATAAGATTTAATGTTAAAACATTCACCAGTGTTTGTATATATATATAAAAGATCTAGGATAAAGCTCTAACCGCATCAGCGTGGATATAGCAATACTACATTGTGACATCAAACCGAAAAAGTCTGGTGGTATAGTGAGATACTGCTATAGCGCTCTGGGTTAGTGGTAATGATGCTCCGGTCCCGAAACTATGCCTGAACCCAGAGTCATCATCTGATGAAGGCTTTGTTGGTTGCAATGCTACTGTGTAAATAGCAGTCATTGTATGAAGATTATATATATATATATGAGAATGAACAAGATGAAATGAAAACACCACACAATGCTGTTAAAGAGAAAACAATTTATAACATAATCATAGCTGATATTGATCAATATTTCGATTTTACAAAAATCTTCTTTAGAGCCCGTTTACTCCGTGGTGTTTGTGATCGGAGATAAGTCATATATACTACGGAGTAAACGGGCTCTGAAGAAGATTTTTGTAAAATCGAAATATTGATCAATATCAGCTAGGATTATGTTATAAATTGTTTTCTCTTCAACAGCATTGTGTGGTGTTTTCATTCCATCTTGTTCATTCTCATACTGTCAGATTCATTTCCTCTCTTTTAACTTATATATATATATGTGTGTGTGTGTGTGTGTGTGTGTGTGTGTGTGTGTGTGTGTTTGTGTGTGTGTGTGTGCGTGCGCACGCGCGTGTGGTAGTGCATGTGTTTCTATTTCGTCATTACAGAAACTAATACAAATTAACAGTTCTAAAAAAAACTAGATACCTGAATAAATATTATTATGTAGGTGTAGTTGTTTATATAAAAGTTTCGTAAGAATATATATATATATATATATATATATATATATTATATATTATATATATATATATATATATATAAACAATAAAAACCTGTGTAAATTTTGTTTATGTCTTGCGGCCAACAAACATCTGAAGCTTTTTCGGTTTATTCTATGTCGCTCTTACATTAATCAAGTTTGGCCACCCAGAGTCTGAGATAAAAGAAAATTAAAAAAAAAGGGGTAAGAAAAATCAATAAGGTCCCACCCCCTCGTACCCGTAATCGTACCCCACAAAATTGTTAACCTTACTTTTGTTTTATAAAAGCAAATTTCTTTGCTCGCAGTCTCCTTCTTCTTCTTAAAAAAAAAGGGAGCCATTACGCATGCGCCGTAGAGTCTACATGACGTGGCAAGATGGCGTTTCTTAATGAGATGTCCTTAAAAAAAATAATCAGGCGTTGTCTGTTTGAGCAGACATTAAAATATTGGATTTTCAGGGGGGGGGTAGGGTCGAACGAAATTCATACTAGCCATTTTATGTATACACACACACACTCACCCCCACACATATATACATATATATATATATATATAAGTGTGTGTGTGTGTGTATATATTTGGGAGAATATGTGCTTAATTGAAGTCGTACCTAATTTTGAAAATTAATTAATTGATAATTAATGAATTAGGCGGGCATACCTGTTCAAATGTAAGGCTAAACAAATCGAGAAAAAGTCAATCCCTGTACATTTCAGTCCATTAGGCCTGTACATACAGGGATTGACTTTTTCTCGATTTGTTTAGCCTCACATTTGAACAGATATGCCCGCCTAATTCATCAATTATCAATTAATTAATTTCAAAATTAGGTATGACTTCAATTAATCCCAAGAATTGTCGGCTAAAAGCCATATCAAACACATTGTTTGTTTGTTTACTTCTCATATATATATATATATATATATATATATATATATTATTATATATATATATATTATTATAATGGAGATTGTGGGTTTGTCTGTCTGTAACCGAAACTATATTACTATACATGCAATTGTATTTATATATACAACAAAATAGAGGTTTACAGTGTGAATGGGAAGGCTAATTTGCATATTGATCTTAAAAAATTGATTTTAATAAATATATGCTTAGTATTATTGATTTCTAATTGTTTGGTTTTATCTTATTGAATATGAGCAAAAATCTCTGGGATAAATCTTAAAAGAAATCCATTAACAAGAAGAAATAACTGTAATTTTATTCTTTACTTCCTATTTTAACTAAATAGTTAAACTAAGAAAATTTACCAATGAAAGACGGGAGTAATGAAAAATGATGGAAGAGTTAGTTTCAAAGTTGTTCTTTTTATCTGCATTCTTATTCAGTTTCATTAGCCTTTCTAATTTAATATGATATTTTATTATATTAAAATTTAAATACTTGCACCCGGAGGGTGCATATATTTGCTAGTATATATAATGAAGATTATGTGTATGTCTGTCTGTAACCGAAACTCCGTCATCACCAAAGTCACAATTCCCTTAGTTATTTACGTTATATTCTCAATGGTTATTAGATAATCATTATTTAATCTTAATTAGCGTCCTATTTATATAAGAAATAAAGGTTTACGTAATATATGGTGTGAGTAATTTACATACTGATTTTAACAAAACCGTGTTTAATAAATAATTACTTGAGGTTATTGATTTCTAATATTATTGTTTCATTCTCAAACGTATTAAAAGCAATCCTATGTATAATTTTTTATTGAAATCAGTTAGAAAACAAAGTAAAGATAAATGTAATCTTTTTGTGTTCATATCTAGTTTCTTTAGAAAACAAATTGTAAAAATTGTGAGTATCCAATTCGGTATTCAGTAGTCATGGATCCCGAAACTATTTACCTCATTATTACACCATGGTGATCGCGCCTCTTACTATATATGAGGTAGCTTTTTCCCAACTAGTTTCCCATTTATGGGGCATCCAGTGAGGATCGAACTCACTATTCAGTACTAATGAATATGTGAGACTTGCTATCTAACCATGACACCATGATGGGATGACCTATTTGCACAACCCGTTCTCAATGAGTAGGACGTGACACAAGGTCGCAAGCATGGGGCATCCAGCGGGAATCGAACTCGCTATTCAGTATTAATTGATCTACCACCAATATGGGAACGCTCTTACTATATATAGATCGTTCTCAGCTCATTTGCTACGGGTAAGATTTGACACAATGTCGCATATATGGGGCACCCAGTGAGGACCAAACTCGCTGTTCACTACTAATGAATCTGTGAGACTTCTTTGTTAACCATTACACAACGATGAGACACCCAGAAATTGAAATTAGTATGTCTAAAAAGTAATGAGATTATTTTGGTCTGAAGGTCATTTTGTTTTTTTTTTTTGGGGGGGGGTTTATTTTTTTTTGGGGGTCTTCTTTTTAATTAGCCACCATCATTGAATTTAGCTATTAATATTTATAGTTATATTTTGAAAAAAAAACTAATTTAAACGTCCGCCTGTCGGTGGGGTGTTAGAATGCACCGACTGCACCTCTGCAGAGGGGTAAGACTCCCCCAATGGGGCCACCTCTTTGCCGTGGGTGGCGACTCATGATGCTTAAGGATAGAAGCCAGGTCGATGAGCAGTCCATGACTTGCAATACTCCACTTTGGCCCTATCTTAGGCTAGACGGGCGGTCGGAGAGGCCCCCTCCGATCAATCGGCTGGTTACGTCAAGCCCTAGCACCTATATGATTTTTCCAACCCTATTGCCTTTATGGCAAGCCCCAACCCCTTTTATCATGGGTGCTAGAAGACGGTGGCTGAGGGTCTACATATCCTGGGAATGACGTTAAACTCTATCTGATGGTGAGGTTCCAGTTTTGGAGGTTTGGGGAATGTGGAGCACCCCTTCATCACCATTGCTCCTTGGTCCACTCTGACCCGGAGTGGTAGTACCTGTTAGGGTCCCATCTATGGGTTAAATAGAAAAATGTATTTATAAACAAAATTGTATTATCCATTAAGAATTAATTTATTTCAAAACTTTATCGGCATTAAATGACCCACTGAGGTTGATATGCCGTAAAAACAAACCAAATCAAAAATCGAAAAATCTAATATAATGGTTGACTTATCCCCCTTCTTGTGCATACCTTTATATATATATATATATATATATATATATATATATATATATATATATATATTATATATATTATTATTATTATAGTCATCAGATTTATTAAGCTGAAAATGTAAGATTTTGTTGCTAGCATACAATAATTCTATTTACTGCGGCTTTATTCGGTTATTTACTATACTTAGTTATGGCACAAGACCAGTAGTATGGAGCACTCATTGGGAATCGAAATACTAAGAAATGACTGCTAATACATCTTGATAAACATTAGTAGTGAGCTATCTACGGCTTTATAACTGGAAAAATAAATTTCTATATGGGATTTAAACATGAAAAGATCTCCCTTATCTTTTTATTGGGATTTGAGACAAGGTCGCAATAGAGAGCATCAAGTGGGGATCGAACCGCTATTCAGTAGTAATGAATCTTCGAGACTTACTTTGTAACCATTATACCACAACGGAACACTCAGATATTGAAATTAAGTATGTCTAAAAAGTGATGAGATTGATTTTGTTTCTCGGTCTTTTTGTTTCTTTTTTCCTCACACTTTCTTTTTTTTTTTTTTTTAGTCAGACTAGCAAAAGAAAAACAACAAAAAACACCCCCGGGTGGTGTAAAAGTTAATTTTTGAAAGATATTCAATGCTAGAGAGTTTGTAACATAAGTAATTAAAATCCTCAAATTAAAATAATTTGAAGTGGAAACTTTAAATATACTAGCAAATATATGCACCCTTCGGGTGCAAGTATTTAGGTTTTGATGTTATGAAATATTGTATCAAATTAGAAACTATTTAGATAAACTGAGGGGGCATAATCAAAAAATAGAACAGCTTTAAATCTAACTCTTCTATCATTTTCCATCACTCCCGTCTTTCATTTTTCCTAATTTATCTATTTAGTTAGATTATGAAGTATTTAATAAAATTACAGTTCTTTCGTCTTGTTTATGGATTTCTTTTAAGATTTTCCCCGAAATTTTTGCTCAGATTCATTAAGAGAAAACCAAACAATTAAAAATCAATAATACTAAGCATATATTTATTAAAATCAAATTCTTAATATCAATATGCAAATTAGCCTTCTCGTTCACACTGTAAACCGCTATTTTGTTGAATATATAAATATACTTGCATGTTTTTAGTATGTAGATTAATAACAGTATTAATAAGGTATAACAATTTTATCAATAATTGAGATTTAAATAAAAACAAATTCATGGTGAATGTGACGTAAATAACTAAGGGAATTGTGACTTGAGTAGTGATTTAGTTTCGGTTACAGACAGACAAACACACAATCTCCATTATAATAAGAAGATATCAAAATAAAACAAACTATATAGAAATATATAATACCGCTCATGTATTTATTAAAACTTCTTTTAAAAATCTATGAGGGCCGTCTAAGGTTGCATGCTGAAATTTTGAATGTATTTATTCTATGTTATGAAGATTTTGGGTAATGTGACGTAAGCAGTGACGTTATTTCAGTTACAGATGAATTAAGACCGAATCTCCATTATTATAGATATTGAAATTAAGTATGTCTAAAAAGTGATGAGATTGATTTTGTTCTGGGTGGGTGGGGGTCTTTTTGTTTTCTTTCTTTTTTTTTCTTTTTTCCTCACTCTTTTTTTTTTTTAAATTTTTTTTTTTTTAAATTCTTTTTCTGTACTTTTACTTTCTTAGATTAATCTTACTAGTTTAATTCGTTCCACTCTCAATTTCCTCGTATATCAAATCAATTTTCACCATTGAAATAAATTGAAATGTCATTAATCCGTTCAAGCCCCCACCACCATCAAAAAACAAAAACAAACAAAACAAAAAAAAAACACCTTATTTTTGTATTAAGTTTTTTCTAATAAGAGAAATAGCACTGAATCGTATAAAAACTTAATGAAATCTTATTATAATGGAGATTGTGTGTTTTTCTGTCTGTAACCGAAACTATATTCCTACTCAAGTCACAATTCTCTTAGTTATTGACATCACATTCTCCATGATTTTATTTTTCTCTAAACCTCAATTATTAATAAAATTGTCTTACATTATTAATACTGTTAACTATGCTTACATACAAACAACATGCAATTATATTTATATATACAACAAAATAGCGGTTTACAGTGTGAACGGGAAGGCTAATTTGCATATTAATATTTAAAAAATCGAATTTAATAAATATGTGTTTAGTATTATTGATTTCTAATTGTTTGGTTTTATTTTAATGAATATAAACAAAAATCTCTTCAATGAATCTTAAATGAAATCCATTAACAAGATAAAATAACTGTCATTTTATTCTTTACTTCCTCTTATAACTCAGTACTTAAATTAGAAAAAATAACAATGAAAGACGAGAGTGATGGAAGAGTAAGTTTCAGTTGTTCCATTTTTTATTATACTCCCTCTGTTTCAAATCTTTTATTATACCCCCCCTCTGTTTCAAATCTTTTTATCTGTATTCTTATTTAGTTTCATTAGCCTTTCTAATTTAATATAATATTTTATTACATTAAAACTTAAATACTTGCACCCGGAGGGTGCATATATTTGCTAGTATAAGGTAATGAATTATGTGCTGTAATATTTTTTAATGTTTATTTTTTTTTTTTTAAATAATATTTTTGTTTGGCGTAATAAATTTTGAAACTTAAATTTTTTTTTAGTGAAATTATTAACATGAGCGTATCTGAAGCTCGCTAGTATCTCAAATTTTAACTCTCAACACAAAGCAAAATATCGACAGTGACAGCTCGTGTCTTGGAAAACTCGTAAGTTGGGTCACTCGTATGTCAAGGTACCACTGCTATATATGTAGATTTTTATTAGTCAGCCACCCTCATTGAATTTAGCTGATCAGTATTGACATTGAACACGTGTGAAAACATTTATTTTAATTTTTGCCACCCAGAATTATAGTTCATCCGAATATCTTTGGGGTTATCACAAGTGTTTTTCATTGAGGGTGTCACAAAATTGGAAGACAAGATCAAATTATTTGCCAAACTTCAGGACAATGAGACCAAATATTACATATCTTATTATAATGGAGATTTTGGGTTTGTTTTTCTGTAACCGAAACTATATTACTATACAAGTCACAATTCCCTTTGTTATTTACATCACATTTACGATGATTTTATTTTTATTTATACCTCAATTATTAATAAAATTGTATTACAATACTTATAATGTTGACCATAACTACGTACTATTAACATGCAATTGTATTTATATATACAACAAAAGAGCGGTTTACAGTATGAATGGGAAGGCTTATTTGCATATTGATCTTAAAAAATTGATTTTAATAAATATATGCTTAGTATTATTGATTTCTAATTGTTTGGTTTTATCTTAATGAATATGAGCAAAAATCTCGGGGATAAATCTTAAAAGAAATCCCTTAACAAGAAGAAATAACTAATATTATTCTTTACTTCCTATTTTAACTAAACAGTTAAATTAGGAAAATTTACCAATGAAAGACGGGAGTAACGGAACATGATGGAAGAGTTAGTTTCAAAGTTGTTCTATTTTTCAATCATACCCCCTCTGTTCCAAATCTTTTTTATCTACATTCTTATTCAGTTTCATTAGCCTTTCTAATTTAATATGATATTTTATTATATTAAAACTTAAATACTTGCACCCGGAGGGTGCATATATTGCTAGTAGTACATAAAGTGAGAATTCTTCCAAGTTGTAGCGGTTTCAGTACTATCGTATGGCTGCACCACTTGGATTCCAACGAAACACTTAGAAAACTACACAAGAATACTGTGTGAACAAATGTTGGAAGCAGCATCCCACAAAAAAAACAACTGTAAAGCCACTTGCCTCCTATCATACAAACTATACAAGTAAGGTGAACGTGCTGGACACTGCTGGAGCAATAAGGAAAAAAAATGTCACATTCTCGTGTGCGCATATGTTCGACGTATACCCATGGCTGTATATTATTCTTAATCTCGTTCTGTATTTCATCTTTTTACTATCGATCCCATCTTAGCAGTTATTCTTAGTTGGGCTGAGTATGGTGCGGTCTGGGGAATTTATCAAATCTGATAAAATAGTATATAGGATATATATATAATATATATATATATATATATATATATGGGAGAATATGTGCTTAATTGAAGTCGAACCTAATTTTATGAAAGTTAATTAATTAATAATTAATTAATTAGGCGGGATTACCGATTAAATTTAAGGCTAAACAAATCGAGAAAAATCAATCTCTGTATGTACATTTCGGCCTATTAGCCTCATCAGCAGAGCTATAGATACAAAGACCGCCCCGTGTGCGATTCGAAACCTGTATATATATATATAATATATATATATATATATATATATATATACACACACACACGCATACACACACACACACACACACACACACACATATATATATATATATATATATATATATATATATATATATATATATATAGAGAGAGAGAGAGAGAGAGAGAGAGAGAGAGAGAGAGTAAACTACAGACACGTGTTTCGAGGTATCCCCTCTCATCAGTGCAGTTATACCGTTTTTAGCAGCTACCTCTGGCCGGGTTCGAGACCCGAAAGAACTCACGCTCACCAATCCTCTTATATATACATTATCATCCACAGATTCCGTGATTCGACTTATCACGTCTCCCCAGTGCGGCTAGTCTTAGCAGGCTAACATCGACCGGGGTCGAAACCTGGCCGATTTTTCATCAGTCAGGCTTCTTAACCACCGTGTAATCATCAGACACCTGCAGAATTTAACTGATAAATACATACATAGGTATATATGTTACAGCTGCTAGAGAGCTCACATCCATTTTATAGGAGAGACTTCGCAATTTAAGCTTAATTCGCCACCGAGAGTCAAATTTCACCCCAGAGAGCTCAACCAGCAAGTGGTTGGAAGCATATAACAAAGGAAAACGATGCACTAAAGACACACATTTGAATAAAAGGTCCATAACAAGTACTATAGTAAAGTAAAAAGTAAAGTCGTCGGGGCGGCCTAATGTCGGTATGAACCAAACAGTGAGGGAGTCTATCCCTTTTTCAATAGCGCTAAACCAAGGAGACTATTTAAGCGTCTGGGGTGGAGCACCACACCTACAATCAGCTCCTTACTTTACCGCTCTACCGACTGAGTTAACCCGGCCCTATAGTAAAAATAAGAATGTTTCCTTCCCAAAAGAAATAAGTTGGAGGTACGTGGTGTAATAGTTAGAGTCACAAGAAATGGACTCGTCGACCCGAGTTCAAATCCTGGACGAAGCTGTTTGCATTTCACATAGCGCTAATACCCCTGGGAACGGTATGCATCCAACTACTCTCCCCCCAGCTATGGGTAAATAGTAGGACCGACTGGCCTCTTTAATCCTGGCTAAGTAACCTGAAGGAAAACTCTGAATTCAAACCTGTTAAACTCCGCTTAAGAAATTGACCTTGTGTCGCATCCTGCTCGTGCGGAGGGGTTGGTATATATATATATATATATAATATATATATATATATATATATGGGAGAATATGTGCTTAATTGAAGTCGTACCTAATTTTGAAAGTTAATAAATAAATAATTAATTAATTAGTCGGGCATACCTATTTAAATCTAAGGCTAAACAAATCGAGAAAAATCAATCTCTGTATGTACATTTCGGCCTATTAGGCCTCATTAGCAGAGCTATATATATATATGATGTCATGTCTGCTGTTGATGACTTCTTTTACCAATGGGATCCAAGCACTGCAACATTCATTGAAAAAGTGTGTAGACCACAAGGGGCTCTGGAAAGGTATTCATCCAACTACTCTCCCTCCAGCTATGGGTAAATAGTAGGACAGACTGGGCTCTTTAATACTGGCTAAGTAACCAGAAGGAAATCTCTGAATTCAAACCTGGTAAACCCCGCTTCAGAAATTGACCTTGTGTCACATCCTACTCGTGCGTAGGTGTTGGTAAATATATACCAAAAGAAAATAACAATAAAAAAAGAAGAAAGTCAGCAAGGACCTACATCGATCAGCTTTGCATGGATTCTGGATGCTACACAGAGGACCTAATAAGAGACTGTCATGGATATCCGTACTGCCAGCACGACTTGATGATTATTAAATTACCTAATTCAACACCATTGAAATGTTGTCAACAAGAATAGGAACACATCCTAATTCAAAAGATACGAACATAATTGGCTGCAAATGCCGTGACGTCACCCGGATTTTTGCATAAACCGGACATAATCCTTAAAATGCAACATTTCAATGCTGTTGAATTATGTAATGGAGGCGCGTAGTCTAATGGTTAGAGTCGTAGAAAATGGACTCGTCAACGCGAGTTCAATTCCTGGACGAAGCTGTTGGAATTTCACATGGCGCTAATACCCTTGGGAAAGGTATGAATCCAATTCTCCCTCCAGCTATGGGTAAATAGCAGCGAAGACTGGACTCTTCAACCATGGCTAGGTAACCAGTCTAGAAGGAAAACTCTGAATTCAAACCTGATAAAATCCGCTCGGCGTGGTCAGTCTTAATCAGTGATCTATTTCACTATTTGTTTTGTTTTTTTGTGGCTTTTTTTGTGTTTTTTTTTAACATCCAGGGACCATCCTCTCAGCTAGAACAATAAATTTGCCCCTAATCCTGGATGTGATGATTGCATTTCACTTAGCACTAATACCCTTGGGAAAGGTATGAATCCTACTCTCCCTCCAGCTATGGTAAATAGCAGGGCAGACTGGACTCTTTAACCATGACTAGGTAACCAGTCTAGGAGAAAGAAAACTGAATTCAAACCTGTTATACTCCGCTTAAGAAATTGACCTTGTGTCGCATCCTGCTCGTGCAGAGGGGTTGGTAAATATATAAAATGCCTTAAAATGCATCAGAATGGGGACACCAAAAAATCGCGTCAATAAGAATTACTAAACCTTAACAAAATAAAAAAAATTACACTTATTTTAATAATATGTTAATTGCTTTCAATAAAAAATCTTTCATGGGATTGATTTTGATACGCTGAAGAATAAAACAAAATTATTAGAGATCAATAACATCAAGTAATTATTTATTAAACCCGATTTTGTTAAAACTAGTATGCAAATTAAGTACACTATAAATTATGTAACCCATTATTTCTTAATGATATATAAGGCATATTGGGGCACCTCACGTGGTGTAATGATGAGCAAGCTAAATTTGCAGACCAGTGATAGTGAGTTCGATTTGCATTGGGCGCTCCATACTTCTGGCCTTGTACCACATCTGAGCTAAGCTTAGTAAATAAAATATAATACATATTGCAGGGTTTTAAATGCACTAATATTATGGGCTGTTTCGAGGCAAATTAGCCCAGATGTTTCATAGAGAAATCGTTAATAGATAAGATTAACTACGTATTAATAATTTTGACAATAAATTAAATACTGATTGATAAACTTACGCAATTCCTGGGCTGCATTGTTACATTGTGACGTAGTTTCGGTTACAGTCAGAACAGAGACCAAATCTCTATTATAAGAACATATATTAATACACGTTTTCCTTAATTGTACGACCGTTATCATCTTGCAACATCATCTGGTTAAAAATGAGACCGTCCAAATCGTCCAAGATGTAATGAAAAAATGTAAAACCTGATTATATGGTGTTGCTTATCCACCGAATTCTTATTTCTTATGAGTGTCGTCAGCTCAGCTAAATAATCGACCATTCCGTTTTTATTATAAGGAAAGAAAGGAAAGAAAAAGGACATGCTACACAGAAAGGAACTCTGAATATATGTTTTCCATATATTCTATACTTACATATCTTCAGGTTTATTTCTATTTTTCTTTCTACTTTTAGGACTGGGTACTGCTTTTCCTATTCAGTCGTAGCCCAAGGGGAGGCTCACTGTCTGTGTCCAGCAAGTGAGTGTTTAATTTGGCAATGTAACACGTTTGGGTCTTAAGAAAAATCAAATGAACATTAGTGTGCAGGATATTAAAAAAACAGAAACGAAATTAGATAAAATTAGACAGATTTATCTTCAGACGTTTTCAAAGAGTAATCAGAAAAAGGGTAATCATACATTATAAAACCATAAATATTCAATCATTGACTTGTTTCTAATGTACAATTCATTAATGATACTCTTGTTCCTTAATCTTCTGACCGTTATCATCTTGCACCACCCAAAATCAGACCGTCCAAATCATCCAAGATGAAATGCAAAAAAAAAAAATCTGATTATCTGCTGTTGCTCATCCGCCAAATTCTTATTTCCTATGAGTGTTTTCACTTCTGATAAATAAAGGACCATTCCGTTTTTATCATAAAGAAAGAAAGGACATACTACACGGAAAATATATAGTAAGAAAGAAAGACAGACAGACAGACAGACAGAGGGGGTGATGAGTGCTTTTCCTATTCAGTCACAGCCCAAGGGGAGGCCCACTGTTCGTGTCCAGCAAGTAAGTGTCGGATTTGGTTGTCTAATACTTTTATGTCTTTAAGTACAACGAATACTTTTCGCAGCTTTGCTCATGTTATATACGCACCGGAAAATATATGGTCACACACACAGACACACACACACACATACATACATATATATATATATATATTAACACAACTCCTACCCCATATATATATATATATATATATATATATATATATATATATATATGTTGTGTTGTGTTTGTGTTGTGTTGTGTGGCATATCAACCTCAGTGGGTCATTTAATGCCGATAAAGTTTTGAAATAAATCAATTCTTATGGATAATACAATTTTTTTTATAAATACATTTTTCTATTTAACCCATAGATGGGACCCTAACAGGTACTACCACTCCGGGTCAGAATAGACCAGGGAGCAATGGTGATGAAGGGGTGCTCCACATTCCTCAAACCTCCAAAACTAGAACCTCACCATCAGATAGAGTTTAACGTCATTTCAAGGACATGTAGACCCGCAGCCACCGCCTGCTAGCACCCATATGATAAAAGGGGTTGGGGCTTGCCATAAGGGCAATAGGGTTGGGAAATCATATAGGTGCTAGGGCTTGATGTGACCAGCCGATTGATCAGAGGGGGCCTCTCCGACCGCCCGTGTGTGTCTGTGTGTGTGACCATATATTTTCTGGTGCGTATATAACATGAGCAAAGCTGTGAAAAGGTATTCGCTGTACTTAAAGACATTAAAGTATTAGACATCAAACGGAAACTAACGGATGATCCCATCAGTTTAAAAATAATTTTGAGTACACAACAAAAAATACCCAAGGGTTGACATGCCGTAAAATCCAACCAACCTGTTCATACTTACTCATCTGCACGGAATGCTCACGGCATATTCTAAGCCTCACCGACAGGGAGATCGGACGTATTGGGCAACGGCGCTCGTTGGAATTGCAAATCACTGATTAAGAACTGAAATTCCGTTATTTCTCCGACACGTTGGTCCCAAGTGCAAAAAGACGGTTGCCATCAATTCCCACGTGCAAACAAGAAAACATAAACTACTTCCTTTAAGTTAAAAGGTGAAATTTCTCAACTTAAAAAAAGTAAATTGATAATTTTTTTAATTAAGTTTTTCACTTACTCACCACCAATCCCAGAAATATATATATATTTACCAACCGCTCCGCACGAGCAGGATGTGACACAAGGTCAATTTCTTAAACAGAGTTCAACAGGTTTGAATTCAGAGTTTTCTTTCTCCTAGACCGGTTGCCTATCTAAGGTTAAAGAGCCCAGTCTGCCCTACTATTTATCCATAGCTGGAGGGAGAGTAGGATTCATACCTTTCCCAAGGGTATTAGCGCTAAGTGAAATGCAATCATCACATCCAAGATTTGAACTCAGGACGACGAGTCTATTTCCCATGACTTTAAACCATTACACCACGCGCCTTCAATCCCAGAAATATACGAGTGAGTCTCCGTGGTAAAGTGGTTAACGCGTTGTGGATGGCTTCCCTCCGTGTGTGAAGGCGCACAGATGAACGTGCAGCGTCGTCTAATGTAGAAACATATGACGTTCTTCTCTAGAAGCCTACACATGGGCACGCCAGAGTGAGCCGCTTGTCCTTTTCACATAAACCATCCTAGTGAGATGAACATGACACGCTTGGACACGGTTGGAGAAGCAAGAACGAACTCATAAATGACGTTCTCGTATGGAAAC
>CM042164.1:8756670-8791670 GCA_023376005.1 Doryteuthis pealeii | reverse complement strand
GGAGACATGTATATGGCTAAGAAAAGGACACCTGAAGAGAGAGACCGAGTCTCTTATAATCGCAGCATAAGACAATGCCATAAGAACAAACTATTGAAAGGCAAAAAAAGATAAGACGCAGCAGATTTTTTTCGACACGCCTCTTGTATTCTGAAAAAAATTAACGTTCCATTCATATTTTTCCAGAATACAAGTTGTGTCAAAAAGTACAAAAAATCTCGATACTTTTTGACACACCTTATATATATATATATATATATGGTAATAGATAGAAATGAAGAATGAATAGAACGTTATTTTTTCAGAATACAAGGTGTGTCAAATGTACAAAAAATCCCGATACTTTTTTGACACACTTTATATATATATATATATATATATATATATATATATATATATATATATATATATATATATATATATATAAAGCCTTTTTCTTTACCAGCTATCACCGAAAAATGAATTGTGGGTAGGAATAGATCTATAACAAAATGACGGATTAAGCCTTTTTCTTTACCATATATATATATATATATATATATATATATATATATATATATATATATTCTGCTCATGAATGAGGGGTTGGATAAATGCAGACTTAAATATAGAATCATTTATTATGAGTCGGTTTTGACACACCTTGTATATATATATATATATATATATATATATATATATATATATATATATATATATTCCTCATGAATACGGGATTGGATAAATGCAGACTTAGAGATAGAATCATTTACTTATGATTGTATCATATAATTGCTTGAAAAAACTGACTTCGGTATAAAATAATTTAACAACGAACTAACCAAAATTCTCACGTCTACAGTCAGTCAAATTAAATTTTAATAAAGTCATTTTAGTCTAAAGTGAATAATTCTTGGAGACAGAAAACTTCGAAATCAAAGCAGTATTAGATCCGCTTAAAAGAATGGCCTTTTGTCGCCTCCTTGTCCGTGGCGGAGGGATTAGCTAAATCCAAACACTTGATTCATTTGAAATCCTTAAAAACACTGTTTGGTTAAATCCCCTCAGGGGATTAACGCCATCGTTAAAAAAATGTTATGAGATTAAAATTCATAGTCAGTTTTAATAACAGAAGGACAACAAAAAAGGATGGATCTCACAATTAAGAGCCGTAAGACATATATCCGCAAGAACAAATTATATACAGGGAAAAATAGATAAGACACAACTGAATAGCAAAATGTACAAGACTAGCACAAAGAGAGTACAAGACTAGGCACTACTGGGCGGGAAAGGTGATCCACTGGGAATTGTGCAAGAAATTCAGTTTTAACCATAAAACTAAATGGTATACGCAAAAGCCTAAACCTGTCCTTGAGAATGAGACGCATAAAATTCTCTGGGTACAGACGGATCACCTAATCCCGGCCAAGAGACCTGACCTAGTATTGATCGACAAGAAGAAGAGAACCTGTCATCTCATGGATTTTGCCGTCGCAGTCGACCACTGAGTGAAAATGAAAGAAAGCGAAAAGATAGACAAATACTTAGACCTTGTCAGAGAACTGAGGAAACTGTGGAACATGAAGGCGAAGGTAGTACTTATTGTAATTGGTCTCCTTGAAACGGTCCCCAAATCTCAGGAAAAGAATTTGGGTGAATTGGAAATCAAAGGAAGAATAGAGACCATCCAAACTACAGCACTGTTGGGATCGGCTAGAATACTCAGAAGAGTCCTGGAGACCTGAGGAGACTTGCTGTCACTCGGCCTCCAGTGAACCACCGGCTTCAGCAGGCGTGAAAACTTCAATACATATTATTATTATTATTATTATTATTATTATTAACATATGATATATATATATATATATATATATATATATATATGAGTGTGTGTGTGTGTGTGTGTGTGTGTGTGTGTGTGAAGAAAACAAAAGAATATGAACAATGTTAGGAATATAAAAGGGAAGGTGAATAACCAATACAGGCAATCGGTTCGATTGATATTTCGTTTTTATTTATTCAAAGACTTCTTCAGTAAAATATGAAATATTAATTGAACCGATTGTCTGTGTTGGTTATTCTTCTTTCCTTTTATATTCTTCAAACCCAGACACACACAATTGAGCTTTAAAAATTGTTTCAAAAAAATCTAAATACCCAACAAGAACGATTAAAACAAACATCTTCTTCATGAAATACTTTATGGGTTGACATGCCGTAAAATCCAACCAACCAACCAACCAACCAACCTTTCTTTCCTTCTTTCCTTCCTTTCCTTCTTTCTTTCTTTCTTTCTTTCTTTCTTCTTCGGAAATAAACAATTGCATTTATTTATTTATTTATATTTTCATACCTGTTGTTAAAAATGAGTTTATAAGATAATTTTGAGTACACAACAAAAAATACACAAGGGTTGACATGCCGTAAATCCAACCAACCAACCAACCAACAACCAACCATCTTGTTGAGCGTTATACCTTTGCAGGGAATGCTCACGGCATATTCTAAGCCTCGCCGACAGGGAGATCAAATGTATTTGGCAACGATGCTCATTGGAATTGCAAATCACTGAGTAAGAACTGAAATTCCGTTATTTCCCGACACGTTGGTCCCAAGTGCAAAAAGACGGTTGCCATCAATTCCCACGTGCCGACAAGAAAACATAAACTACTTCCTTTAAGTTAAAAGGTGAAATTTCTCAACTTAAAAAAGTAAAGTGATCATTTCTTTAATTAAGTTTTTCACTTACTCACCACCAATCCCAGAAATATATATATATTTACCAACCCTTCCGCACGAGCAGGATGTGACACAAGGTCAATATCTTAAACAGAGTTCAACAGGTTTGAATTCAAATTCAGAGTTTTCTTTCTCCTGCACTGGTTGCCTAACCAAGGTTAAAGAGCCCAGCCTACCCTACTATTTATCCATAGCTGGAGGGAGAGTAGAATTCATACCTTTCCCAAGGGTATTAGCGCTAAGTGAAATGCAATCATCACATCCAGGATTTGAACCCAGGGCGACGAATCTATTTCCCATAACTTTAACAATTAGACCACGCGCTTTCAATCCCAGAAATATATGAGTGAGAGCCAAATAAACAAATCTTAGAATCGTTTCGAAAACAATGCAACTGCATGCTTTAACACAAAAAATATCATCAAATGTGTTCTTAATAACAATTAAGTTAATTTCAGATAATTTTATGCTAGGAATTTAGCCAACTGACTTTCACTTTGAAACAAGCCGGTAGCCATTTTGACTGTGTCAGTGCCAAATAAACAAATCTTAGAATCGTTTCGAAAACAATACAACTGCATGCTTTAACACAAAAATATCATAAAATGTGTTCTTAATAACAATTAAGTTCATTTCAGATAATGCCCACGCACAATTTTATGCTAGGAATTTTAATAACTAAAGGTGAAAATTACCCCATGCCTATATTGATACCGTTTTCGGTAGATGAGATATTAATTTCAGAGGTTTCGGCCAATGTGACGCCCGGCCTTCTTCAGTTATTTCATGTCGGACTTGAGAACCTTCTCGAACTCGGGACCCCCATCCTCGAACTTGGGAACCTGCTTTTCGATCTCGGGAACCTTCTTGTCGTAATTGGGAGCCTTCACGGAACGTCGAACCTGACCTTTTATTCTACGCCATGTGTCCAGTTGGCAGAGAAGGAGGGGCTGCTGAATTTGTTTTCATGAATATATTTGCTAGTATGTATATATTTGTTAGTTCATCTAACTACAGTACGTACATAATTCATAAGCTACCTATGAATTATGTAACACTATCCGAGGACTTGGAAGATACCATCTGCAGAAAAAGGAGAGGCAGCTGAATTTGCTTTCATGAATATATTTGCTAGTATGTATATATTTGCTAGTTTATCTAACTACAGTACGTACATAATTCATAAGCTACCTATGAATTATGTAACCATATCCAAGGGCTTGGAACATACCATCTGCAGAAAAGAAGAGGCAACTGAATTTGTTTTCATTAATATATTTGCTAGTTTATCTAACTACAGTACGTACATAGTTCATAAGCTACCTATGAATTATGTAACACTGTCCAAGGGCTTGGAAGATGCCATCTGCAGAAAAGAAGAGGCAACTGAATTTGTTTTCATGAATATATTTGCTAGTATGTATATATTTGCTAGTTTATTTAACTACAGTACGTACATATTCATAAGCTACCTATGAATTATGTAACCCTATCCGAGGACTTGGAACATGCCATCTGCAGAAAAGAAGAGGCAACTGAATTTGTTTTCATTAATATATTTGCTAGTTTATCTAACTACAGTACGTACATAGTTCATAAGCTACCTATGAATTATGTAACACTGTCCAAGGGGCTTGGAAAATACCATCTGCAGAAAAGGAGAGGCAGCTGAATTTGTTTTCATGAATACATTATCTAGTATGTATATATTTGTTAGTTCATCTAACTATAATACGTACATAATTCATAAGCTACCTATGAATTATCTAACCCTATCCGAGGGCTTGGAAGACGCCATCTGCAGAAAAAGGAGAGGCAGCTGAATTTGTTTTCATGAATATATTATCTAGTATGTATATATTTGTTAGTTCATCTAACTATAATACGTACATGATTCATAAGCTACCTATGAATTATGTAACCCTATCCGAGGGCTTGGAAGATGCCATCTGCAGAAAAAGGAGAGGCAGCTGAATTTGTTTTCAATGAATATATTTGCTAGTATGTATATATTTGCTAGTTTATCTAACTACAGTATGTACATAATTCATAAGCTACCTATGAATTATGTAACCCTATCCGAGGGTTTGGAAGATGCCATCTGCAGAAAAAGGAGAGGCAGCTGAATTTGTTTTCATGAATATATTTGCTAGTATGTATATATTTGTTCATCTAACTACAACGTACATAACATAAGCTACCTATGAATTATGTAACACTATCGAGGACTTGGAAGATACCATCTGCAGAAAAAGGAGAGGCAACTGAATTTGCTTTCATGAATATATTTGCTAGTATGTATATATTTGCTAGTTTATCTAACTACAGTACGTACATAATTCATAAGCTACCTATGAATTATGTAACCATATCCAAGGGCTTGGAACATACCATCTGCAGAAAAGAAGAGGCAACTGAATTTGTTTTCATTAATATATTTGCTAGTTTTTATCTAACTACAGTACGTACATAGTTCATAAGCTACCTATGAATTATGTAACACTGTCAAGGGCTTGGAAGATGCCATCTGCAGAAAAGAAGAGGCAACTGAATTTGTTTTCATGAATTATATTTGCTAGTATGTATATATTTGCTAGTTTATTTAACTACAGTACGTACATATTTCATAAGCTACCTATGAATTATGTAACCCTATCCGAGGGGCTTGGAACATACCATCTGCAGAAAAGAAGAGCAACTGAATTTGTTTTTCATTAATATATTTGCTAGTTTATCTAACTACAGTACGTACATAGTTCATAAGCTACCTATGAATAATGTAACACTGTCCAGGGGCTTGGAAAATACCAACTGCAGAAAAGGAGAGGCAGCTGAATTTGTTTTCATGAATATATTATCTAGTATGTATATATTTGTTAGTTCATATAACTATAATACGTACATGATTCATAAGCTACCTATGAATTATGTAACCCTATCCGAGGGCTTGGAAGATGCCATCTGCAGAAAAGGAGAGGCAACTGAATTTGTTTTCATGAATACATTATCTAGTATGTATATATTTGTTAGTTCATCTAACTATAATACGTACATGATTCATAAGCTACCTATGAATTATGTAACCCTATCCGAGGGCTTGGAAGATGCCATCTGCAGAAAAAGGAGAGGCAGCTGAATTTGTTTTCATTAATATATTTGCTAGTTTATCTAACTACAGTACGTACATAGTTCATAAGCTACCTATGAATTATGTAACCCTATCCGAGGGCTTGGAAGATGCCATCTGCAGAAAAGGAGAGGCAACTGAATTTGTTTTCATGAATACATTATCTAGTATGTATATATTTGTTAGTTCATCTAACTATAATACGTACATAATTCATAAGCTACCTATGAATTATGTAACCCTATCCGAGGGCTTGGAAGATGCCATCTGCAGAAAAGAAGAGGCAACTGAATTTGTTTTCATTAATATATTTGCTAGTTTATCTAACTACAGTACGTACATAGTTCATAAGCTACCTATGAATGATGTAACACTGTCCAAGGGCTTGGAAAATACCATCTGCAGAAAAGGAGAGGCAGCTGAATTTGTTTTCATGAATATATTTGCTAGTATGTATATATTTGCTAGTTTATTTAACTACAGTACGTACATATTTCATAAGCTACCTATGAATTATGTAACCCTATCCGAGGGCTTGGAAGATGCCATCTGCAGAAAAGGAGAGGCAGCTGAATTTGTTTTCATGAATATATTATCTAGTATGTATATATTTGTTAGTTCATCTAACTATAATACGTACATGATTCATAAGCTACCTATGAATTATGTAACCCTATCCGAGGGCTTGGAAGATGCCATCTGCAGAAAAGGAGAGGTAGCTGAATTTGTTTTCATGAATATATTATCTAGTATCTATATATTTGCTAGTTTATCTAACTATAATACGTACATAATTCAAAAGCTACCTATGAATTATGTAACCCTATCCGAGGGCTTGGGAGATACCATCTGCAGAAAAGGAGAGGCAGCTGAATTTGTTTTCATGAATATATTATCTAGTATGTATATATTTGTTAGTTCATCTAACTATAGTACGTACATGATTCATAAGCTACCTATGAATTATGTAACCCTATCCGAGGGCTTGGAACATACCATCTGCAGAAAAGAAGAGGCAACTGAATTTGTTTTCATTAATATATTTGCTAGTTTATCTAACTACAGTACGTACATAGTTCATAAGCTACCTATGAATTATGTAACCCTATCCGAGGGCTTGGAAGATGCCATCTGCAGAAAAGAAGAGGCAACTGAATTTGTTTTCATTAATATATTTGCTAGTTTATCTAACTACAGTACGTACATAGTTCATAAGCTACCTATGAATTATGTAACACTGTCCAAGGGCTTGGAAAATACCATCTGCAGAAAAGGAGAGGCAGCTGAATTTGTTTTCATGAATACATTATCTAGTATGTATATATTTGTTAGTTCATCTAACTATAATACGTACATAATTCATAAGCTACCTATGAATTATGTAACCCTATCCGAGGACTTGGAAGATGCCATCTGCAGAAAAAGGAGAGGCAACTGAATTTGTTTTCATGAATAGGGAGCGAACTACTGAATATAAAAGAATAACATTAATAAAGGCTTTATAGAATTGAACGTTATCAAAGGCCGTACGTAAATGTGGACAGAGGAAACCTTAAATCTATGTTATACAAATATATATGAGTTTATACATATACCACTGTTTATATTATGATATCTTTTTCCGCTTTTCCTGTCGTTATGATTGGCTGAATTGTTTCCTTTTCGCGGTTGTTCATGATTAATAACTGTCCAATCAAAATTCCAAGCACTGAAAATTATAATTATGTTCCTTTGCCCAACCACAGGGTCAGTAACCCGATTTTAGTTTCAAGGGAACAAAAACACCAGATCCCAAAGGAGGGCCACTCCTGCTTGCCATCTTTGAGTTCGCGATCTCAAAGTCAATAATAATTAAATAGGTTATCTTCAAGCTACGTACTCCCGAACTTTTCAGGGTTTTTTGTACTTTTTTATTTTTATTTTTACACAAAAATGCTCCTTTTTTGTTTCGTTTTTTTTTTTTTTTTGTTGTTGTTTTTTTAATCTTATGATTTATTTGATGTATTCTGGTTTTTATTTATTAATGTTTTGGTTATCTTCAAGCTACGCACTCTCAGATTTTAAAACTTTTTTTTCAATAGAAAGTCTCCCTTTTTTAAAATTTTATGACAAGATTCGATATTTTCTGGTTCAATTTAATGATACTAGCAAATATATGCACCCTCCGGGTGCAAGTATTTAAGTTTTAATATAATAAAATATCACATTAATTAGAAAGGCTAATGAAACTGAATAAGAATGCAGAAAAAAAACTGGACCAGAGGGGGTATGATTGAAAAATAGAACAACTTTGAAACTAACTCTTCCATCATTTTCCATTATTCCCGTCTTTCATTGGTAAATTTTCCTAATTTAACTATTTAGTTAAAATAGGAAGTAAAGAATAATATTACAGTTATTTCTTCTTGTTAAGGGATTTCTTTTAAGATTTATCCCCGAGATCTTTGCTCATATTCAATAAGAAAAAACCAAACAATTAGAAATCAATAATACTAAGCATATATTTATTAAAATCAAGTTTTTAATATCAATATGCACGGACTCTAAATCAGTCCTATTAGCACTACATAACAAAAACACATCATCTCCTCTGATCACGAAGCTCCTAAACAAACTAAACACCCTCTCTGAAAATAATAACATTATATTCTTCTGGATACCAAGTCACATTGGTATCCAAGGAAATGAAAAGGCAGACAAAGCCGCAAGAAAGGCACTTCAGACACATATGAGCAAATCTAAAATCCCAATATACAGATCTGAAACCAACCATAAACAAATTTTATATTAGACAAATGGCAGAAATCATGGACAATCTGACTCAAAACAAGCTCCACGAAATACAAGAAGTTATTGGAGAGTGGCCGACGGGCCACAGAAGTATTAGAAGAGAAGAAGTAATACTCGCCAGATTGCGTATTTGGGCACACCCACATTACCCATTCGTACCTGTTAAAAGGGGAGGTGCCCCAGTGTGCCCAACATGCAAAGTACAACTACAACAAGCATATCCTTCTAAAATTGTAACAGACTTAAACATATCCGCGCAAATTACTATCAAAGCTAGAAACCTGAAAAGACATCTTCAAGAATACAAACCCTGAAAACATTTTAAATTTTATTAAAAAAAAGCAACCTTTTCAACAAAAATATAACAGAACATAACCAATTATCTCCATAGAACCACTACCTTAAAGTCTGAAATCCAAAAAAACCTTTTTGGCATTAAATGACCCACAGGGGTTGATATGCCGTTAAACAAAACTCAAACTCAAACTAATATCAATATGCAAATTAGCCTTCCCATTCACACTATAAACCGCTATTTTGTTGTATATATAAATACAATTGCATGTTATTAGTATGTAGATATGGTCAACAGTCTTAATGATGTAAAAGAATTTTATCAATAATTGAGGTTTAAATAAAAATAAAATCATGGAGAATGTGATGTAAATAACGAAGGGAATTGTGATTTGTATAGTAATATAGTTTCAGTTACAAACACAAAAACACACAATCTCCATTATGATAAGATTTTGGTTATCTTCAAGCTACGCACTCCCGTATTTTAAAACTTTTTTTTTTAAGGAATTCTCACTTTTTAAAAATTTTATGACAAGATTCTATATGTTTTCTGGTTCTAATTTATTAATGTCTTGGTTATCTTCAAGCTACGCACTCCTAGATTTTTAAGCTTTTTTTTTTAAAGAATGATTTTTTAAAAAACAAAAATTATGACAAAATTCGATGTTTTTCTTATTCTAATTTATTGATATTTTTGTTATCTTCAAGCTACGCACTCACAAATTTATGAGCTTTTTTAAAAAAAAAAAAAAAGGAATGCCCCCTTTTTTTAATTCTTTGAAAAGATTCGATGTTTTCTAGTTCTAATTTATTAACGTTTTGGTTATCTTCAAGATATGCACTCCCGGATTTTGAAGCTTTTTTTAAAAAAAGGAATTTTCCCTTTTTTAATTTTATGACAAAATCTCATGTTTTCTGGTTTTAAATTATTGATATTTTTAAGCTACGCACTCACGAAATTTTAAGCTTTTTTTTTAAAGGAATGTTCCCTTTTTCTTCTTCTTTTTTTTTAAATTCTATAACAAGATTCGAAGCTTTTTAGTTCTAATTTGCTAATGGTTTTCTTTATTTAAAAATAATTTTTCTATCTTCTTTCTATGAAATGAATAGTAAGAAAATAATAAAACAACATTTTTACAATAAATTATTTTGGGTATTTTTCAACGAATATTTCTCAATTAACTTTTTTTAATAATAACAAAATTTTTCAATCATAAAATTTGAAAACCTTTTTTTTAACAATGAATTGAAAACTTTTTATTTTTTGTAAAACAAAATTATTATGTAATGACATATTCTTAATTCTTAACTTCTTTTTTATTGTAAGGATACATTCTTAATTCTTAGCTTCTTTATATTGTAAGGATACATTCTTAATTCTTAGCTTCTTTATATTGTAAGGATACATTTTTAATTCTTAGCTTCTTTTTATTGTAAGGATACATTTTTAGTTCTTAGCTTCTTTTTATTGTAAGGATACATTTTTAATTCTTAGCTTCTTTTTATTGTAAGGATACATTTTTAGTTCTTACCTTCTTTTTATTGTAAGAATGCATTTTTAATTCTTAGCTTTTTTATTGTAAAGATACATTTTAATTCTTAGCTTCTTTTTATTGTAAGGATATATTTTAATTCTTAGCTTCTTTTTATTGTAAGGATACATTTTTAATTCTTAGCTTCTTTTTATTGTAAAGATACATTTTTAATCTTAGCTTCTTTTTTATTGTAAGGATACATTTTTTAATTCTTAGCTTCTTTTTATTGCAAGGATACATTTACTTTTTTAACTTCTTTTTATTATAAGGATATATTTTTCTTTCTTAGCTTCTTTTTATTGTATTAATAATTTTTTTATTGTGATAATAATTTTAAATTCTTAGCTTCGTTTTATTTGGAAGGACACATTTTTAATTCTTAGTTTCTTTTTATGATAAGGACAAATCTTAATTCTTAGCTTTTTTTTCGTAAGGACATATCATTAATTCTTAGCTTCTTTTTTATTGTAATGATACATTAAAATTGTTAGCTTCTTTTTATTATAAGCACACATTTTTTTCTTTCTTAGCTTTCTTTATACTCTAAGGACACATTTTTGAATATTAGCTTCTTTTTATTGGAAGGACACATTTCTAAGTCTTAGCTTCTTTTTATTGGAAGGACACATTTTGAAATCCTAGCTTCTTTTTATTGGAAGGACACTTTCTAAATCCTAGCTTCTTTTATTGGAAGGACACATTTTGAAATCCTAGCTTCTTTTTTATTGGAAGGAACATTATTTCTAAATCTTAGCTTCTTTTTATTGGAAGGACATATTTCAGAAATCTTAGCTTCTTTTATTGGGAAGGACACATTTCTAAATCCTAGCTTTCTTTTTTTGGAAGGACACATTTTTAAATCTTAGCTTCTTTTTATTGGAAGGACATATTTCTAAATCTTAGCTTCTTTTTATTGGAAGGACACATTTTTGAAATCCTAGCTTCTTTTTATTGGAAGGACATATTCTAAATCTTAGCTTCTTTTATTGGAAGGACATATTTTGAAATCTTAGCTTCTTTTTATTGGAAGGACACATTTCTAAATCCTAGCTTCTTTTTATTGGAAGGACACATTTTTAAATCTTAGCTTCTTTTTATTGGAAGGACATATTTTGAAATCTTAGCTTCTTTTATTGGAAGGACACATTTTGAAATCTAGCTTCTTTTTATTGGAAGGACATATTTCTAAATCTTAGCTTCTTTATTGGAAGGACACATTTTTAAATCTTAGCTTCTTTTTATGGAAGGACATATTTCTAAATCTTAGCTTCTTTTTATTGGAAGGACACATTTTGAAATCCTAGCTTCTTTTATTGGAAGGACATTTTTGAAATCTTAGCTTCTTTTTATTGGTAAGGACATATTTATGAAATCTTAGCTTCTTTTTATTGGAAGGACACATTTTGAAATCTTAGCTTCTTTTTATTGGGAAGGACATATTTTTAATTCTTAGCTTCTTTTTATTGTAATAATACATTAGAATATTTAGCTTCTTTTATTATAAGGATACATTTTTCTTTCTTAGGTTCTTATTACTGTATGGACATATTTTTAATTCCTAGATTTCTTTTTGTTGTAAAGTCATATTTTCAAATCTTAGGTTCTTATATGACAAAGACATATTTTTCATTCTTATCTTCTTTTTTTTTTATTACAATTACACCTTGTTAAATCTTAGCTTCTTTTTATTGACCGTGTGTAACTGAAACTTCTGTTATTTTCCTCATTATCACGAGAACTTATTTTGGCTCCAAGAAAGCACTTTGCGGCTTCGTTTTCGGCATTTCCGACTGGCCTGGATAACTATTCAAGTCCTTTGAGGCTATTATTAAATAAAGAATTAAATTGTTTATTTTTAGGATTGACTACCAGTGAGTGGAAACGAGAATAATAAAGGGGGCATTTTAGTTTCCTTGTTAAATCGGAAACTTTCCTCTTTTTCGTTTCTTTTCTTCTTTTTTTACGGAAGTACTTTATTACTTCAGTGATTTGAGGTTTGGTTTGCTTTCTTTGTTTAATGGCATATCAACTTTTATGGATTATTCGATTCCAAAGTCCGCCCTGTCGGTGGGGCGTTAGAATGCACTGACTGTACCTCTGCAGAGGGGTAAGATTCCCCCAATGGGGCCATCTGTTGGCCGTGAATGGCGACCCGTTATGCTTAAGGATAGAACCCAGGTCGATGATCAGTTCATGACTTGCAATACTCTACTTTGGTCCTATCATGGGCTAGACGGGCGGTCGGAGACCCCCTCCAATCAATTGGCTGGCCACGTCAAGCCTTAGCACTTATGTGATTGCCCCAACCCTATTGCCCTTATGGCAAGCCCCAACCCCTTTTTATCATATGGATGCTAGAAGGCGGTGACTGAGGGTCTACATGTCCTGGGAATGACGTTAAACTCTATCTGAGGTTCCAGTTTTGGAGGTTTAGGGAATGTGGAGCACCCCTTCATCACCATTGCTCCCTGGTCCACTGAGCCGGAGTGGCAGTACCTGTTAGGGTCCCATCTATGGGTTAAATAGAAAAATGTATTTATAAAAAATTGTATTATCCATTAAGAATTGATTTATTTCAAACTTTATCGGTATTAAATGACCCACTGAGGTTGATATGCCGTAAGACAAAACAAAACCAAACCAATCGATTCCAAAGCCATTCTTGTGGAAGGACAATAGGAGATGGGAGGATTCATACCTTTCCCAAGGGTATTTGTCCGAAAAGGAACGTTATAGCGCGGTTTGGAGTTCAAATTAGCTTACTACTATGTTGCATGCGTTAACCACTACACCACGGGAAATCCCTCCTTCAGTGATTTGACGTAAACAGGAGCATCACGTGACCGTAGGTCAAGAATTCCGCGGTGTTGCAAGATTGACTATAAAACATAAGATTTCGTTTGGTTTATTTCTTTAAAGACACATGAAGTTCTTATGGGTTATTTAATGCCGAAATTGGATTCTTTTGTAAATATTTTATATAACTACTAACAGGTCCCGATGTTATACTACAGTATGATGATTTGATTATGTCAACGTTTGATGTGTTTACTTAAGAGCTATTAAAAATACTTCAGTATGTAAAGATCTTAATAATCTTGATTTAACTTCCTGTCACTTTTTTTATTTATTTCCTTTCTTTTCATCGACATTGTGGAGAGGGGGCGTGATGCTTGAGCGAGAGCTCATCCAGCATATCAACTCGCCAAGGCTACGTAGATTCACTTGTTTTTGGACACTACGCCATTGTCTCTACTTGGACGGGTGGATGCACTTACAATCAACGAATCTTGAACTTCTCTGTTGATCGTGCACTGCTAGATTGTTGACCCGAATGATCGGTTATAAAAACAATAAAATAACTATTTCTTAAAAGAAATAGTTATTTTATTGTTTTAGTCAATACTAGTCAAAATTAATGTTAGTAATAGTAATAATTGATAATGCTCCATCGAATATTTTAAATCCAAAATTTTAATAACAGTTCGTGCGGACCAGAGCGAACGGATTGGATTCTACGACGGATTCAAATTGAAAAAAAAAATTAAGCAGCCAGTTTTCTATTTTTTCTTTTTTTAATTTTTTTAAATGAATATTTTATTTTTATTTTTTACTTCCTTAGCGAAAAAGGCCGATTTCTTTTCAAATATTCAAATTAAAATCTCGTCCTACAAAGAAAAGAAAATAGATTTTTGTTAAATTTCGTTTCTTGAATGAGACATAAAAGAAATCAAAAAAGAAAGGAAAAAAAAAGAAAAAAAAAACTACGCATTAACTACATTCAACTCATTTAGTTTAAAGAGGATCAGCACAGATTAATATTTGACATTAATTCAATACGGCCTTGTGTAAAACACCTATTGATTATGAAAAAAAAAGCTTGGAATTAAAAAATGTGCTTGATCGGGTATCGATTACGCCTGACAAGTTATTGCTCAGTGGAGTGAAGAGGGCTTACTTGGAAAGAAATTCCTTCTGATAGAGTTTTTTTTTTTTTGTCGAAGTTATTGTTTTTAAATAAAAATCTCAAAACAGCTGATTTTATTTTATTTTTTCAAATAAATAGACTGGCGTCTATTTGAGCACAATTAGTCTCTTTTATCCATCTTTTCAATTTTCAATTAAAAATTGATAAAAACGAAAATAAGAAGAAATTAGATAACTGTTTGTTTAGATTTGTATCTTAAGCCGAGTCTCACATCAATCTTTGGTCATACAGAAATAGACTTATAAAATACGAGAATCGACAGAAACGTTCGTAGGTTCGTTAGTTGGTTGGCTGGATTTTACGGCATGCCAACACTTGTTGGGTTATTTTATGCCGAAGACGTTTTGTTTTATTCATTCTTGATAGATATTCAATCTTTTTGGATTTTACGGCACGCCAACCCTTGTTGGGTTATTTTATGCCGAGGACGTTTTGTTTTATTCATTCTTGATAGATATTCAATCATTTTGGATTTTACGGCACGCCAACCCTTGTTGGGTTATTTTATGCCGAAGACGTTTTTGTTTTATTCATTTTTCATTGATATTCAATCTTTTTGGATTTTACGGCATGCCAACCCTTCTTTGGTTATTTTATACCAAAGACGTTTTGTTTTATTCATTCCTGATAGGTACGCAATTTGTTAGCTCAATTTTTAACACATCTTTTAAAACTCATTTTTTCTATTTAACCCATAACTTCATCTTTTCAATTAAAATTGAATACAAACGAAGAAAGAAGAACTAGGGCTTATTTTAATTTTAATTTTTTTTTTAATTCTATATTAAAATGATCCTGAAAAATCACGCTAGGTCTTATTTTGCAGGTAGGTCTTATTTTCAGGGGATGCTGAGTGTTTGTGCCACATGATAGGATTGTAAAGAATACTTATTTCTTTCTTCTGTCTGCCGCTCTCAAATAGGGCTTATTTTAACGAGAGTGTTTATATAAAATCACGCCAAATCTTATTTTGCAGGTAGGTCTTATTTTCGGAGGAACATGGTAGATAGAAAGACAGACTGTAGCAATGAATTTGTGAGACTAAATTGCAAACTATTACAGCACGATGAGACGCCTTATATGCAAACCGAGGAAGTGAGTGGTGTAATGGTTAAAGTCATGGGAAATGTGCTCGTCGCCGCGAGTTCAAATCCTGGACGTGGTAATTGCATTTCACTTAACGCTAATACCCTTGGGAAAGGTATGAATCCTACTCTCCCTCCAGCTATGGATAAATAGTAGGTCAGACTGGGCTATTTAACCTTGGTTAGGCAACCAGTCTAGGAGAAGGAAAACTCTGAATTCAAACCTGTTGAACTCCGCTTAAGAAATTGACTTTGTGTCACATCCTGCTCGTACGGAGGAGTTGGTAAATATATATATCAAACCGGTTCACCACGGTTAGGATGTGACAGAAGGTCGCAAGTATTGACCGTCCAACGAGGATCGAATTCGTTATTACAATAGTAATAGATTTGCGAAATGAACTTACTAACCATTACAGCATGGTGTAACACCTTATATCCAACCCATTCACCAAGGGTAGGATGTGACAAAAAGTCACGAGTGTTGAAGGTTGCAGGCACGTGGTGTAATGGTTAGAGTCATAGGAAATGGATTCGTAGACCTGAGTTCAAATCCTAGACGGAGCTACAGTTCACATAGCGCTAATACCCCTGCGAAAGGTATGAATCCAACTATTCTCCCTCCAGCTATGGATAAATTGTAGGGCAGACTGGACTCTTTAACCTTGGTTAGGCAACCAGTCTAGGAGAAGGAAAACTCTGAATTTAAACCTGTTAAAATCCGCTTGGGGTGGTCACTACTAGAATAGGTTCAGTTCTAATCAAGGTCACGAGTGTTGAAGGTTATAGGCACGTGGTGTAATGGTTAGAGTCATAGGAAATGGATTCGTAGACCTGAGTTCAAATCCTAGACGAAGCTACAGTTCACATAGCGCTAATACCCCTGCGAAAGGTATGAATCCAACTATTCTCCCTCCAGCTATGGATAAATTGTAGGGCAGACTGGACTCTTTAACCTTGGTTAGGCAACCAGTCTAGGAGAAGGAAAACTCTGAATTTAAACCTGTTAAAATCCGCTTGGGGTGGTCACTACTAGAATAGGTTCAGTTCTAATCAAGGTCACGAGTGTTGAAGGTTATAGGCACGTGGTGTAATGGTTAGAGTCATAGGAAATGGATTCGTAGACCTGAGTTCAAATCCTAGACGAAGCTACAGTTCACATAGCGCTAATACCCCTGCGAAAGGTATGAATCCAACTACTCTCCCTCCAGCTATGGGTAGATAGTAGGTCAGACTGGACTCTTTAACCTTGGTTAGGCAACCAGTCTAGGAGAAGGAAAACTCACAATTCAAACCTGATAAAATCCGCTTGGCGTGGTCAATCTTAATCAGTGATCTATTTCACTATTTGTTTTTGTTTTTTGTTTGTTTTTTGGGTTTTTTTTTAAACATCCAGGGACCAAACTTGGGCCCATCCTCTCAGCTAGAACAATAAATTTGCCCCTAAAGCAAAGGCGTTCTATTCACGAACGTCCCTAATCTATGGATGTAACGACAGGGGGTATTCGGCACGCCCTCTGTCGAAATAGTAATGGCCGAAAATGTCAGCAGTGTCTCAGAGGAATATCAAACGAATAAAGACATTGCCCCTAACACATATGCCACCCCACCCACCCACCCCAAAAAAAAAGAAAGGTCTAATCATCTCCCGTCTAAACGGTGATTTGTAGTGTTTGGAAATAAAAGTAAGATTAATATTATACTAGGAGCGGCTACCCAGCATCACCTAGGTAGTGGGGAGGGACAAAAAACCCTGGTCAATTGATTTGTTTACTTTTGAGATTTACAAACGCTGTACATTTTTATGTAGAATTTCAATGCTATTTCTACGTATATTTTAATGTTTAAATATATTCGACTATAAATTAAATCTTCATAAGTTTTGCACAAAAAGCAAGGAGCGATGATATTTAATATATATATATATATATATATATATATATATATATTATATATTATATAATATATATATATATTTATTTATTTATTTATTTATTTATAATTATAAGGTCAGTCCTACCATTGGTTTCTGAATAACACTTTTTCGATGTTATTCGTCTTCAGAGGCGTTTGACTTTTGAAAAAGAATGGACAGTTTTAAACTCCCGGCACGTGTCCACGCGATCCGTTAATAGCTCCTGCATTTCGCTTTCGTCATTCAACGGCATCACTATTTGTCGTCATTGTTCTTATTGTGATTTTAAATTTTAATTTTTTTTAATATATATATATTTATATATATATATATATATTTCCTTTGTCGTTAATTGTTTTGTTTTCGTAGTTTCATCCGGACATGAATTATTATAAATAATAATATATACTTTATTCAACAATGCTTCTAAAAAACATCCCAAAAACTTATTCCTCTTCACCGAAGAGCAGAGGCCTGTGGTTTGTTATTGTTCACTCAAAGTCCCCGTACCTATTATGGTGGAGGCGTTCTAGTCACATACTTACACACCAAATGGCCTTTAAACACACACACACACACACACACACACACACACACACATATATATATATATATATAATATATATATATATAATAACCAAAAGTCCGGAGAAGAAATCTTCCTTAAAAATAAAATAAATTTTATTTTTTAACAATCAGAAGCATTATAGTTCATACACTTTTATATAATTTTACATCAAACTCTTTTGAGTTTTATTATGAACTATAATACTTCTGATTTTTAAAAATAAAATTTATTTTATTTTTAACACAGAACACGCATTTTTAAAATTCCATCATTGAATAATAGCGTTTTGTTTGTACCCTTTCATCTAACGGTTGTTTCATCCCATCTTTCTCTCATATGTTGCTCTTGATGAAGACCGATCTATTAAAACGGTCGAAACAGATTTCTGTCAGCAATTATAAACATCATTTGTTTTTTCTAAAATGTTAAATTCATACTGTCGGATTAACTTCCATTTATTTTCATGTATATATATATATATATATAATATATATATATATATATATATATATATTATATATATATATGTGAAATAAAATTGGAACTTAATCCGACAGTGTAAATATGATATATTGAAAAAACAAAGGATGTTTACAAATGCATGGGCTCATCAGGAGAGAATGTGCAAACCGTTTCGGGGCCTTTCTCTCTACGGTTTATATAGCAACACCGGCCCTCCTCACTGATGATGTGAGGACCCAAGTAATATCTGCATCGACCGCATGTAGATCGGTCTTCAACAAAAATAAGACGGGAAGAAATGACCGTTAGCAAAAACAGAACGCTGCTAGTCAGGGGGGCCGGTGTTGCTATTTAAACCGTAGAGAGAAAGGCCTCGAAACGGTTTGCACATTCTCTCCTGATGAGCCCATGCATTTGTAAACATCCTTTGTTTTTTTCAATATATCATATTTACACTGTCGGATTAAGTTCCAATTTTATTTTTCACATAGTTGTCTATGAAAAAACTACACATGAATGTTTTACTCCTCTGAAAATATTTATCCATAAACACCACGGATTTACCTATACTTGTGGGCTACTTATTTAACAGTTGGATTGTATTACGAACAATTTTTATATTTTATTATACACTTTTTATATAAGTATACACTTTTTTTAAATAATTCTACATCAGGCTCTTTTGAGTCTTATTATAAACTATAATGCTTCTGATTTTTTTTTAAATTAAAAATAAAATTCATTTTATTTTTAAATAAAATTCATTTTATTTTTAATTCAGACAGCGCATTTTCTCTTTTGAATAATTCCAACTTTTGACTAACAGCGTTCTGTTTTTGCTTAAGGTAATTTCTTCCCGTCTTATTTTTGTTGAAGACCGATCCACGTGCGGTCGATGCAGATATTACTTGGCTCCTCACATCATCAGTGAGGAGGGCCGGTGTTGCTATATAAACCGTAGAGAGAAAGGCCCCGAAACGGTTTCCACATTCTCTCCTGATGAGCCCATGCATTTGTAAACATCCTTTGTTTTTTCAATATACTAGCAAATATATGCACCCTCCGGGTGCAAGTATTAATGTCATAAAATGTTATATTAAATTAGAAAGTCTAAAGAAACTAAATATTCTCTCTCCTANGGTGATGAAAGTAACTTCCCCTTTTAAACTATTTATAATTCTTTTTAATATGCAGTTACATTATTGCTCATGTCTTTAATGTTATGTTCCTTGAACTATACAGGCTGATTGGAAAGTAACTCCCTATTTTTAAACTATTTATAATTCTTTTTTATATGCAGTTATATTTTTCTGTCAATTCTTTAATGCTATGTTCCGGTAATTATACAGACCATATTGAAAAGTAACTCCCTTATCTTTAAACTATTATAATTCTTTTATATGCCAGTTAGTTATTTTTCTCAGTTCTTTAATGTATCGCTTCCTAATATACAGACATATTGAAAGTTAAGCTTCCTATTTTAACTATTTATTAATTATTTTGTATATGCAGTTACATTTTTCTCAATTCTTTAATGTAGATGTTTTTTCTTTAATATACAGGCTGATTGAAAAAGTAACTCCCTATTTTTAAATATTTATAATTTCTTTTATATGCAGTTACGTTTTTCTCAATTCTTTAATGTATGTCCCTTAATATACAGGTGATTAAAAGTAACTCCCTATTTTAAACTATTTATTATTCTTTTATATGCGTTACAGTTACAGTTTTCTCAATTCTTTAATTGTATGTTCCTAATATACAGCCTGATTTGAAAGTAACTCCCTATTGTTAAACTTTATTTAAATTCATTTTATATACAGTTTACATTTTCTCAATTCTTTAATGTATGTTCCTTAATATACAGTGACTGATTGAAAAATAACTCCCTATTTTAAAACTATTTATAATTCTTTTTTAATATGCAGTTACATTTTTCTCAATTCTTTAATGTTATGTTTCCTTAATATTACAGGCTTTGATTGAAAAAATACGGTCCCTATTTTAAACTAGTTTATAATTCTTTTTAATATGCAGTTACTTTTTCTCCAATACTCTCTCTATAAAATTTTGTTGTAAAGAACTTCTTATTGCTACTGAAGAAGGCTGTACATTTGAATCATATAATATATATATATATATATATATATATATATATTAACACACTCACCACACACCACACACACACGCACAACACCACACACACATATATATATATATTACCATTTGGGAAAGGTTATGAATCCTACTCTCCTTACAGCTATGGGTAAAAGAGGGCGACTGGGCTCTTTAACCATGCGTTAGGCAACCGTCTAGCGAGAAGAAAACTCTGAATTCAAACCTGATAAACCCGCTTAAGAAACTTGACCTTGTGTCACATCCCTGCTCGTGCGAGGGGTTGCAGTAAATATATATATATATATAATATATATATATAATACTATATATATATATATATTTATACCGAGGTCGTAGAGCTTTCGGCCAAGAAATCCCGGACCGCAAGAGGGTTCCCATGACTGGCGGCTCCCGCACTCTAACCCTCGCCAACTCAGGCATATGAGCTGTAGCACAGATCTGTCTGTTGGGAAAGTGAGAGACGTGTGGTAGGCGTGGCCTCCACATCGGACGCAAAAAACCAATCGGCCCTGGGTCAGCTGCTGATTGAAAAGGGGATAGACTCCCTCGGCTTGATTGCCATACCGACATTTAGGCCGCCCGACAACTTAATCATATATATATATATATATATATAATGAGACCAAAATTTAGGGTCGAAATGTACATTCAGAGATTGACAGTTTTCTCGATTTCGTTTAGCCTTATCTTGAACATATCATGCCCGCCTAATTCATTAATTATTAACTATTAAATTTTCAAATTAGGTATGACTTCAATTAAGCACATAATCCTCCAAAAATTTGTCGGCTTAAAGCCAATATAAAAATAAACACAATTTGTTTGTTTACTTAACCTCATGATATATATATATATATATATATCCTATATTATATATATATAAGAGAGAGAGAAGAGAGAGAGAGAGAGAGAGCAGAGAGCGTACTTTTTCTAGTTTTGATTTTCCTAGGAGGATGCTTCACAATTTATATATTAGGCAGCAGCGCCTTTCTTCATATATAAAGTTTCTCTATTGGTGGCATACTCCCTCATGATCTTGTTGGCCAGACTAAACCAAGGTCAGTAAGTAAAAATTTTTCTGTACTTTTCAAGTACCCAAAATTAGCAACAGTCGGCCTCGCTTGTTCAGTCATCACAGGTTTTTGCTGCAATCATTAACATATTATTTAAATATCTTAATATGCATTTCATTATGAAGCTCTAAAAAAATTAAATACTTCTTTCGCGTTGCCTTTATTCGTTTTTTCCCCAAAGATCGATATTTGGGTTTGCGCACGAAGATAAACTCTATCATAAACTCACACCAACTTCCTTTATGTAATTCGAATCGTGGTTTAAATTACCTACAAACATCTCAGGTCAACCTTCTAAGGGTGACAATGCGGGTAACTGGCTTGTTGCTCTGTGTGTTCGCCAGTTATGATAGCATGAAAAAAAAATTATTTGAAAGACTTGGTATAAAAACAAATCCTGTGTGGCTGAACAGTCCATGGAATGAACCACCCCACTTTGACGACTTACATGGCGTAGACGGCGGTCATAGAGGACCCCTCCGATAAATCAACTGGTCACGTCCAAGCCTAGCACCTAATGATAGTCCCGATCCTATTGCCTAATGGCAACCCCCAATACTTTTTATCTATGGATGTGCTAGAAGTCATAGAGCCTGGCGTATGCATGTTAACTGCATCTAATGGATGTGTGTTAGTTGTGTTTTAATATTATAATATATATATATATAATATATATTATATATATGAATAATATTTAGAAAAAACAAACACATGTGATGTTAAAATTCGGGTGACAGAATTCTGTTTCGGGACCCTTTAATGAGAGATCTTGCTCAAGAGCGAGTTGTGTATGATAGGAGAACGGCGAAAGTGGACGCGTTATGAGTACGAAAGTGCGTGCAGATGAAACGTTCCAATATTATAGCCGAATTTTTTTAATTTAATTTTTTTTTATTTTTTTTTAATTTAGAAATGCGTATTCTGTTTTGAAAATAAAATAAAATAATATTTTATTTTATTTTATTAAATCAGAAGCATTATAGTCCACAAAGAAAACTCAAAAGAGTTTGATGTTAAATGTGTATAAAAATGTTTGAAAGAACAGTTTCAAAAAGTTCAAAAAATCCAGCACTGCAGGACCACGATATCACAAAAATACCAGGATTTCTACAATCCTGGTATTTTGTTTTTCAAAGACAATAGAAAAAAATGAAATGGAAGTGAATAAAGGGTCGAAAAACAGATTTCTGTCAGCGAATTTTACATCATGTGTTTGTTGGTTTTCAAATATTTATTTCACACTGTCGGATTCACTTCCATCATGTTTTCAATAGTATATATAATAATTATATATATATACTATCTTATATATATAATATTATATGAGTGAAGCGGACTTCATTTCTTTCTTTTAACTTATACTGATAATATATAATATATAATATATATACTGCGAAGATTACTTTTCCATTTTTTGATTTTTTCCTTGCGAGGATTGCTTTTCACCAAATTTCTTTAATTATAAGCAGAGCGCCTTTCCACCATTATATAAAGTTTTTCTTTATTGTGCACATAACCCCCTCATGAATTTTGTTGCCAGGACTAAACTAATTCTGAAACTCTGGGAGTGTAGAGTACCTCTTATGACCGTTACTCCAAGGTCTACCCTGACCCGGAATGGTAGTACCTTGTTAGATCCCATCAATGGGTTAAATAGAAAGAATGGGTTTAAAAATGTAAAAAAAAGTAAAGAAATTATGAACCAACAAAATGAATAAAACAAAAAGCCTTTGGTATAAAATACCCAACAAGGATTAACATGCTGTTAAAATCCAACCCAACCTATCCATTTTAGTATATCTGCGTTATTCGATTATTGTTCCCCATCTTCATTGTTATTGTATAACGTTTCGACTGATATGCCCTTCCCGGCCTTCTTCAGGATTTCTTGCGCGGACTCGGAAACCTTTCTTTTTGAACTCGGGAACTTCTTTGTCGTAATCGGGAGCCATCACGGAACTTGAACCTAACCCTTTATTTTTCACGGGGGTATCCTGTTCATTCAACCATAGCTTTATTTAGGGAGAGAGGTATTTCCTGCATGTGCAATTAGATGAATTTCACACACACGGTCCCTATTTCAAATTAAATTAACCCAACAAGTGTTAACATGCCGTAAACCAACCAACCAACCATCAAGCGCAGCCTGTCACCCGGGAATGATGGACTTACAGAGCAACCCTTATTTCAGCCAACCTCAAATCTCAAGCAGAACAACCAATGCCGATATACGAGAACACTTCTTGTCTCCAAACAAAAGCCAAGAGAGATACACTTCTGACGGCTTGCAAGAAAAGTAAAGACCAAGGTAAAGGAACCTCATGACAACTAAATAAACGACAACAAAAAATAACCCAAATTTTACTTTTTTCTATAAAGATAAGAGTCTGAATAACTATATCAATGAAATTGTATAAACATACAACGTAGTAGTTTTTTTTGTTTTTTTTAATTAAGAAATCGGAAATTAAAAGTGAAAAAAAATGTCATATTATTATTATTTAAAACTTTTTTTTGCTTTGTAATTGGTATGTCTATATTTCTTTAAATTTTCAAAAGTTAGTAACACAGCTAGTATATACACAAGACGAAACTACTCGTTGTTGTTGTTGGTTGAGTTGGTGCGATTTTACGGCATGTCAAAACTTGTGGGTTATTTTAGTTCGAAGATTTTTGTTTTATTTATTCTTGTTTGTAATAATGTTACTCAATTTTCAACACTTATTAAAACTAATTTTTATCTATTTAATCAAAAAAAGAGACGCCAACATGTACTACCACCTATCTCAAAGGTGTGAACTGGAGTAATGGCAATGAATGGGTACTCCATACTCACCAGCACTCCAGAAGAAAGGGTTCTATAAGGGCAGTAGGGTCGGGATAATCATGTAGATTCAAGGACTTGCGTGACCAGCCGATCGATCGAAGGGGGTCCTCTCCGACCGCCAGTCTAGGCTCAAGTAAGGCCTAAAAGCGGCGTGCTGCATGTCACGACTGCTCAGCCATCAAGAATCCGTCCTTAAGCACAACAGGTCACCAACTACGCGAATAGGTGGTCCCATGGTTGGGGTGTGTCGTTAGTTTCGTATTTGCCTGGAGAGTTGTCTGCCCGTTTAGTGTGCTGGTTCCCGCTAGGGGCTGTTATATTTAAGCGGCTGGTTTGAACGTCTCTTTCTCTTTTCCGGTTTGCTCGACCTGACGAACACACTGGTTAGACACGTCTTACCCCCCTCTTGTGGGGCTTTGCGTCACCCCTTACATACTTAAGTGATTTATACAGCAGGACTATTCCTAGTCTTCATGTCATGTTGCTTTTATTTCATTCCCTTTACATGTATCTTTGTATTACTCATGTATGTATGTTTTATGTACACCTCTATGTATTTATGTAACCCAATGTATTATCCATGTTGCTACCATATTAAATGTTTTGTCTATCAACCTTGTCGGAGTTATCTTCATAGTATATATCACTTTTAATCTTACATGGGATTTTACCCTCTGCAGAGTTACAACTCTGTTCATTTCTTCTCCCCCCCCTTATACTAACTTCATATTTCTTCTCAATAAATGCCTACTTAATTTCCTTTTTTCTTTTTTCGTATCATAATTAAAAACTTCTTAATCTCGTTAAACCATTTCTTCTAATTTTCCTTTAGACTTCTATTGTTTACCATTAATTCATATCAACTGGGATATGTATGTACTAGCGTAAGTAAAAATATTTGATTTTGTTAGATTTAAAATCGGAGGGAGTTAAGTGGGGAATTTCCAAACCGTTAGGGTTATGATTAATATGATGACCCGGTTTGACCTCCGGAAGGCGCCATTAAAGGCGTGAGAAGTTTTAGTTGGAGCGACTAGTCACTTGCGAAAGTGGGACACTGCTGTCGGCTCTCGAGATGTCGCGCGGAATCTTTATGGGCTGGGTTGTTATAGAAAGACTTAAGAAAAAACAAAAGTTTTTAAGTTAATTAAAACAAGAAATTGACAGCCCAACAAGAAAGAAGAAGAATCAACCCGAAGATATCAGCCCGAGAATAAGCACTGAAGGAAGAACATGGCGGCTGCTGATGAGTTAGGAGCAGTAGAAGCAGGAGAGTAATAAGTAAGCTCCTCATCCCATCACTATTCTGACTGTCTCCTCCCATTTATATACCCAGCTGATAAAGTGGGTATATAACAGCGGAGTCAAAAAAAAAATCCGATCTCAAATTGGTGGCAACAACCACTGACAACACCAGACAGTAAATCACACTCATCAAATGGAGATTGTGTTTGTCTGCCTGTAACAGAAATTATATCACTTCTCAAGTTACATTTCCCTTAGTTATTTACGTCACGTTTTCAATGATTTTATTTATATTCAAAACCTCTTCAAATGAAAACATCGCCAAAAAAAAAACACAGCTTCATCGCAAAGAAAAACGGTACGACCATCCATGATAAGCACTGCACTATTCTGTTTTAAGTGTCCTGGGTATGACGTTAAATTGCATCTAATTGGTTTGGTTTGTTTTGTTTTACGGCATATCAACCTCAGTGGGTCATTTAATGCCGAACAAAGTTGTGAAATAAATTCTTCTTACATGCTGATAACAATTTTGTTTATCAAACTCATGTTTTCTATTCAACCCATAGAAGGGACCATAACAGGTACTACCACTCGGTCAGAGTGGACCAGGAGAAGAAATGCGTGATCAAGGCGGATGCTCACCACATATACCCAAATCTTTCCAGAACTGGCAACTCTCATTAGAGTTAAACGTCATTATTCCCACAGGACATGGAAGGACTATGTCACCGCCTTTTAGCACCCATATGATTAAAAAGAAGGTGGGGTGCCGATAAGCGAAATACGTTGGGGAATTTATTTAGGTACTATGGCTTGACGTGAGCCGATTTTATCGGAGGGGAAGCCCTATTGGCCGCCTGTTTAGGCCTAAGTAAGGTTCTAAGGAGTGTTGGATGTATACTTAGATGTATACTTTACTGATTTCACTCCGACAGAAAGCGAAACCGGAACTCGCACACAGACAGAGACTTACCACTGGGCAGTAATTAGTGACGTATTTATCTTCGACAAGCTAATTTGCATATATCGTTCTGCTGTGTATCGGTGGCCAGTGGTAAATCTCTCACTCTGCGTGCTGGTTACAGTTTCGATTTCTGTCGGAGGAAAATCGTAAGTATACATCCCTAATGAGACTAAAATGTTGAAACAGCTGCTGTACGATGTTCTACGTAGAGGGCAATATTTGCCAGTTCGCTTGTCATGATTATTTTCATTGAATTATCGAATTTTATACGATATACGCATTCGTAACTACCCTTCAAGCAAAAAAAAATATAGATAATATATATATATATATAATATAATATATATTATATATATATATAATTATGGGAGAATATGTGCTTAATTTGAAGTCATAACTAATTTGAAAATTAATTAGTGATAATTAATGAATTTAGGCGAATATATGTGTTTAAATGTGAAGCTTAAACAAATCGAGAAAAAGTCATTCTCGTGTAGCGCTTCCAGTCTATATAACTCTGTGAGAGCTTAATAGCCGAAAGTACATACAGAGAATGACTTTTTCTCGATTTGTTTACTCTTCACATTTAAAACAATATATTCGCCTAATTCATTAATATCAACTAATTAATTTTCAAATTAGGTATGACTTCAATTAAGCACATATTCTCCCAAAAAATTGTCGGCATAGCCATATCAAACAAACTGATTGCGTACTTTCATTATATAATATATAATATACTATATATATATATATTAAGTAAGTCTCGGGGCGGGCCCTAATCAGCAGAGGGAGGTCTATCCCCGTTTCACTAGCGGTAGACCCAAGGAGATTGTTTTTGGATTTTTACAGCATCTGAATGCCAAAGACGTTTTGATTCTTGTTGAGTATTCAATTTTGTAAACTATATATATATATATATAATATATATATATATATTATATATTATATTATATATATATATACAACAAACCAACCTATATCGGCGGATGAGCGATAGTTGCTGCTGTGCAACAAACACGGCCTCAGCGTTCCCTATCTCAAATATCGATAAATAAACAGCAAGAAGAGAAGATAAAACATCTTTTTTTCCTTTCTTGGTTTTGTGGGGTTTCTTTTGGGGGTTTTCTTTTTTCTTGTTACAGTTTAAATAAAAAAAAACAGTCGAAAAAACAATTGCTTAAAATCCATTCATTTCTTGAGATGGGGGGGATGCCACTATCGCAGCCAGAACGACACGCACAGCAACACAATTGGCCGATAAAGAATACAGATAAAAAGATTCCAGCCTCACCCAGTCATTTCAAATCGTTGCGGGATTATTTATTTCGGACCACTGCTTATCAAAACTGACCTCTCGGGGGCAGGGGGGTGGTTTTGTAACCGGATGGAACATGTTTTATCATGAAATATATGTCATTGAGGATAGAAACAAAACATTTTTTAAAGTCTTTCTTTTAATCCTTTACGAAAGGAACGACGGTGCGTAAAACAACCAACCCAGACAACCAACCAACCAACCAATTCTTTTTTTCAATTTTGACAATACCTTAAATATTTCCATTAAACATAAGGTTGGTTTATTTTCCTGTAAGCTGTCAATCGGTAAACCTCCTTTGCCATGATATAATATATATATTATAATATATATACTATATGATATAATATTACTAGCAATATTTATGCACCCTCCGGGGCAGTATTAAGTTTAATGTAATAAAATTTCAGTTAAATTGAAAGCTATATGAAACTAATAAGAATTCAGATAAAAAGATTGAAACGGAGGTGTATAATCGCGAAAATAGGAACAGCTGAAGACTTACTCTCTTCATCACTTCCGTCTTTCAATGCTAAATTTTCTAATTTAACTATTTAGTTAAAATAGGAAGTAAAGAATAAAATTACATTATTCTTCTTGTTAAATGAATTTCTTTTTAGATTTATTGGAGATTTTTACTCATATTCATTAAGATAAAACCAAACAATTAGAAATCAACTAATACCAAACACATTTTTATTAAAATCAGTTTTTTTAACATCAATATGCAAATTAGCTTCGTTCTTACACTGAAAACTGCTATTTTGTTGTATATATAAATAAATTGCATGTAATTAGTCGTAGATTATGCTCAACAGTATTAATAATGAAAACAAATTTTATTATAACTGAAGGTTTAAAAGAAGATAAATCATGGAGAATTTGACGTAATATAATAAGGAATTGTGTACTTGATAGTAATATATGTTTCGGTTACAGACAGAAAAACACACAATCTCCATTATAATAAGATATATTATATATATATTTTAGAGAATGGAAATGAGTAACCTACTCGAGCTTCATCGATTGATTCCTTCAGGGTTACTTTAAATTAATCGAGTTTACGATTTAATCTCTGGTGTATAAACATGCCGTTGGAATGGACCTTTAAAATCTTAGCTAGTAGGAACGCTGTTTTATTTTTCGTAGTATCAGGAACGCGTTTTGATTATTTGAATTGAAAAATTTGGGACTTAATTTATTGGGGAATTATTTTTTCAAATTATTTTAATAAAAGAAATGTTTACGGGTCGTATTAATAGTTAAAAGGTGAAAATTTTAAACATTATTTAATAAAAACTTATGGGTTTTAATTTTGGTTTGAGAGTATTTTTAAAACAATACAGGTTGATATGCTACGATAATAGAAGTTTTGGCGTAGTTACAGTATAGTTAATTATATTTAAAAAATAATATAAAGAGATAAATAAGAATGAAAGTAACGGTAAGCAAAGATGCATTGAAATACAAAATAAAAAAAAATAAAAAGTTGGAAAATAAAAAATAAAAAATAAAATGTTGAAACTAAAAGTGACAAAAATATTATAAATTTAAAAAAAAAATAAAAAAAATAAAAAAATTGGAAACGGTGTCTTATATAAAACAAGGATTTTTAATTTTTTTTTTAACTGGGATTAAAAGTGGAATTATGTAAAACATAGAGATAGGTTGGATCATTGAATATTATTTTTGCGTTTATTATTTTGGTTATTATTGAAATTTAAAATTTTAAAATCTTAAATATTAACATTTTAATATTTTAATTTAAATTAATACTTGAGTCTTAAGGTATATATATTTTATTTCTCTAAATTTTTAATTTTACGGTTTGCTGCCGCATGATATCTTTCTATAATGGTGTTTACTGTTAATTACATATATATATGAAAGGTAAAATGGATATTGAATCCGGACCAATAATGTGTAGGAATTGTTGTTAGAAAAAAAAACAAGATTGTTAAAAGTTTTGCTGACAGAAATCTGTTTCGACCATTATGAAGATGGTCTTTCTACCAAGAGCAACATTGTAAAACGGATAAAAACGAAATAAAGTATATCATTAATTAGAGGCACAGAACGTTTCGATTAGTTACCGAATTTCCAAAAAAATTGAAAAATTACGGTATTTATTGTTAAAAATAAAATAAAATTTATTTTAAAAATTATAAGCATTTTATTCATTAAACAAGCTCAAAAGAGTTGCAGTAAAAGTGTATATGAATATCAAAAAGTTCAGGAAATTGGTCCGGTTAAACTTTAACATCTTTGTTTTTTCTAACATAACTTTCTACACAACACCACACACACACACACACACACACACACACACACACACATACATATATATATATTTATATATAATATATATATATATATATATATATATGAAAAGTAACTTGAAGTGAATCTCGACAGTTATGAATAAAATATTGTTTAGAAAAAAAAACAGACGATGTATTAGTTCGCTGACAGAAATCTGTGTTCGACCTTTTACTTTTCGCTGTTGATGAGACCGCTTTGATGAAAGGCGTCGAAACAGATTTTCTGTCATCGATACTATAACATCATCTGGTTTGTTTTTTCTAAAAATGTTATATTCATATATATATATATATATATATATATATATATATATATATAATATATTTATATCAGCCATCCACAGACACGTGTTTCGAAGTACTTTTCATCAGTGCGGGGGAGCTCCGAAAAAACTTTTTTTTTAACAGCTACCCTGCCATTTGATCGAAAACCCGGACAGAATTTCCGTCTGTCAAATCCCTTACCCTTGGCGGCTATTTGCGCTGGGACAATAAACCCAGCCCTGCCTTCTTTAACAAGGGAGGCAGGTGTTCCTGGGGGGGATATCCTTCCTGTGGATCCAAACGCTGTAATTTCATTCACAAAACACAGGTCCCATAAGGGCCGTGTTATTTACAAGTAATTAAATGCCTCTACATTCCACTTATTGAGGGGCGTGACACAAGGACATTTTTATGTCGGGCCCACCCACAATCCGAAGCTCATTGGGTGGTAGACACAAAAATGCGTTGATCCTGTCGCCATTCACCCCTTCAAAAGGGGCATCTCCAGGCCGCTGGGCAATAAATCCAACCTGCCCCTTTAAATCAAGGGGGCAGGATTGCCTGTGGGTATGCCCCCCCCCCCGGATTTACGTGTTGTAATTACATTAACGAAATGCCCGTGGTATTAATGCATTTTTGAAATCTGAAATATGTAGGTATATACTTAGAAAGTCTTACTAAGAAATGGAGTTTTACATTAGTGTTTAATAGTTCGGAATATTTGCATAAATGATTTTAACAAAACTGGCGGTTAATAAATAATTATTGCTTGTTACTGATTTCAATACTATCATCTTATTCTCAAAACGTTATTAAAGTAATCTTATAGTATAATTTTATGTAGGAAACGCGTGGTGTAATGGTTAAAGTCATGGGAAAGGACTCGTCGCCCCGAGTTTCAAATCCTGGATGTGGTAATTTGCATTTCACTTTGCGCTAATACCCTTGGGAAAGTATGAATCCTACTCTCCCTATCCAGCTATGGATAAATAGTAGGCCACCGACTGGGCTCTTAAACCTTGTGTTTTGCAAACCAGGTCTAGGAGAAGAAAACTCCATACATACATGCATTACAACACACCAACTGTCCTTTAGAATGTATAAATAGGGGCGCGTGTTGTTAGTAGCTAGAGTCTGTAGGGAAAGTGGAACTAGGTCGACCTGAGTTCAAAAATACTGGACGAGTCTGTTTGCATTTTCACTTAACGTGCTAATACCCTTGGAAAAGCATATTGCATCCACCTAAATCTCCCTCCAGCTATGGTAAATAGTAGGACAGATTTAAACAATTACCTAGGGTAAACCTGTCTCAGGAAAAGGGGAAAATACACTGAATTCAAAAGCCTTGTTGAACTACGCTTTAAGAAATTGGACCTTGTGCCACCATTCCTTTGCTCGTGCAAGGGTTGGTAAATTGGTTTAAATATATATATACATACTAGATATATATAATTTGATATTAAAAATCAATTAAAATAACATTAAGGTTACTATCGGTGTATATTTTTTTATCATTTCTTATTTAGTTTATTTAGTCTTTCTAATTTAGTATTAATATTTTATTTACATTAAACTTAAATACGTTACGCCCAGGGTGCATATTCTTGCTTGTATATGTTAGATAACGAGACATCATTGAATATAATAAATATTTAAATCGCGAATTAAGAGTCCTCCCTGTAATATGCCTTCTTTGGATTTTATCTTCCGCTGGTTGTTTTTCCTCCCTGCGACTCTGCTAGTTCCGCACTTCCCGTCTACCCGTAACCTATCGTGCGTGAACTTTACGACTTGCTTTTGATATTCTTAACACCTTCATTATCCAAGATGCGGACCATGTCATACGCCCTTTTTTCGTATCTACTCATTTCTATTGGTACATTTTTTTCCCGCCTTTATTTTTACCTCCTTGAGAATTTTGCTGGTCTATCTCAAATAGGTCCGTGATCGTTCTTGATCCCTTTACGAGATCCCTTTCTGATTTCTTCCGGGAAATAGTCGATGCACTCAGGCATGTAATCAATTCCTTATCTGCCAGTTAGGATCTTCGACAACGATGTCATCAACATCAGGCATCCCTCTCTTCTTCTTTTCTTCTTCTTCTTCTTCCTTCTTTCTTTCTTCTTCTTTCTTCTTTCTCTATTAAAGACTTCTTCTCTTCCCTTAAGTTTCTTCTTCTTCTTACCTTAAGTTTTCTTCTTCTTCTTCCTTCTTCTTCTCTTCTTCTTTTCTTCTTTTCTTCTTCTTCCTTTAATCTTCTTCTTTACCTTTAAGTATTCTTCTTTCTTCTTCTTCTTTCTTCTTCTTCTTCTTCTTCTATTTTGTTATTAAAATTTATATTTATGATATTTAGTTCTAAAAACATCTTATCATAAAAAATTCTATACAGTAGGGCTAACTTTTAAGTATATATACTTAATTATAAAAACAAATTATATGTAGTTATTTAGTAAGCTTACTTAGATGTGGCTCAATGAGAATCGAACTCACTTAACAATGCGTCTGTAAAATCTAGCTTGGTTAACCATTTACACCACGGAGTGCCCAAAACAAATATTATATATATTAGGTCAATATATTACCGGACAAGTATCTTTAGTAAACCTGTTTTTAAAAGTCCAGTTTGATGATCCTATGTTTTGCATTACTACAACAGGGCCATTAAATAAATAGAGCGGTTCGCAAGTGGCAAAATTAGCATACTCAATGATTAAAGTTAATGTAATTCCAGAAATTACTGTTCCGTAAGAGTGACTAGTTTCAGTACAGTCAAAAATAGAGATTGAATCTCCATATATATAGATTATCATTATTACCATTATTATTGCAAATATATCCGGGTGCAACTGTCCTAAGTTTTAATGTAATTAAAATATTATATTCATTTAGAAAGGCTAATGAAATAAAAGGAATGCAGATAAAAAAGATTTTGAAACAGAGTGCAATGTTTAAGTTTTAATGTAATAAAATATGTAATCAAATTGAGAAAGGCTAATGAAACTAAATAAGAATGCAGATAAAAAGATTGAAAACAGAGGGAGGGTATAATCAAAAATAGAAGAACTGAAGACTTACATCTTTCATCACTCTGGTCTTTCATTGTTATATTTTTGTATTTTAACTATTAGTTAAAAAAAGGAAGAAAAGAACTAAAATAAGTAATTTCTGCTTGTAATGGATTTCCTTTGAAGATTTATGCCCCGAGATTTTTGCTCATATTCAATTACAGATAAAACCACAAACAATTAGAAACTAATAATACCATAAAAGCAGTTTGTTTAAAAAAAAAACGCTTTTGGAAAAAAAAAAATTCTAAACTTGAGTATTCAAAGTTTTCGTGAAAATTGAAACCTTAATTGGATTTTTCATAAAATTGAAAAAAAAAATATACTGTGGCGTTAGTTTTGGTTACACACAAAAAGGCCAGAATATCCATTATTATCATTTATTATTATTTGCTCCTTTGAGTTTTCACATCAGCATTAGCTGATGGTCTCCTCACTGGAGTCTGAGTACAGCAAGTCTACCTTCAGGTCTCCAGGACTCTTTCTGAGCTCTTCTGGCAGATTGCCAGCAGTGCAGTGTTCTGAAATGGTTTCAACCCTTCCTCTCTGATTTCCAAACTTTCTAGGACCCTTTCCAATCCTTTTTGGGACTGTATCCAAGCTGCACCAACATACCAATTGGTATCACTTTCATTTTTCTATTCCATAACTTTTTTCAGTTCTCTGGCAAGTCCAGATATTTGCTCAATTTATTTCAATTTCCTTCAGCTTCACCCTGTGATCATGCTGGCACTGCAAAATCCACCAGTTCGACAAGTTCTTTCTTTTTGTTTATCAACACTAGGTCTGGTTTCTTGCTGGATAAGATTATTATTTTGTATTATTATTTATTATTATTTATATTATATTTTATTATTATTATATGGAATTGTGGGTTAATAATTTTTAAAATGAGTTTAAAAACATTAATGAAATACATTAAATGTTTGTAAAATCCAATCAAACATACCAACAAACACCAGTTGTACGCGAGCACCTTCCAATAAGATCACAGCCATTAGTTTAAAAAAAACGGCTTCCAATGGTGTCGTGGACTATAAACACGAATGTGTATTAATTTATTGTCTTCAGCCAAATAACTCAAACACCAAGAAAATTCTGATTAACTATGATTTTGCAGACAGCCTTCTCTCGTTACATTTCGATATAGACAAGTGATAAGGCGGTTTTCTTTTTAATTTATTTTATAATTTTATATTCGAAAAAAGCTTCTTCCGATTGAGACGTTATCTTGTTTGCTGTCTTCACTGAGGGTACAGAATTACCCCCTTGATTTAGCAATTCCTCAAG
>CM042164.1:8739170-8751670 GCA_023376005.1 Doryteuthis pealeii | reverse complement strand
ACTTTTTGGCGAAACACCGGATTTTGCAAGAGCAGCACACTCCACATATTCACAACCCTTGTCGTACGCCTCGTTTCTTTGTTCTCAACTGAATTATATATATATATATATATTATTATATATATATATATATATATTATAATATATTCAGCCTTGGGTAGGTAACATCTAGGAGAGGAATAACTCTGATTCCACAAAATTCCTGGGTTGTCGTTGATTGGGTTGTGGGAAACCGATTGATGACCAATTTTTTCCTATCGACAGTGCAAAAAGAGTAGTAGATGGTCCAACACAAGCCTTCACCACTATAAACAAATCACTATGTGGGAGGTCATTGTGTGTATGAACCCTCATACGTCGAAAATCGACGGGAGAGTCCATTTATATATATATATATAATTACCAAACCCTCAGAACGGGTAGGATGTGACACAAGGTCAATTTCTAAAGCGTAGTTTAACAGGTTTAAATCCAGAGTCTTCTTTCTTCTAGACTGGTTGCCTATCCAAATTAAAGAGTCCAGTCTGCCCTATTATTTACCTATAGCTAGAGGGAGAGTAGTTGGATTCATACATTTCCCAAACGTTTTAGCGCTATGTGAAAATGCAAACAGCCTCGTCCAGGAATTGAACTTGCGCCGACGAGTCAATTTCCAACGACCCTAACCAGAGAATCTAAACTTCTAAAGTTCACAGCCCCTTTCTTAGAAAGAATGATTTTTGGAATGAAACCTTTGAAATTTTATCTGTCTCTTCTTCTCTTTATCTTTCAGGCCTCCCTTCCTTCCTCACTCATTCAACCTATCCCCCCTCTCTATATGCATCTCTCTCTCTCTCTCTCTCTATATATATATATATATATATATATATATATATACCTTCGGTACCTTATCTTTTACTTTCCACCTCCCTTCCACACTCATTCTCTCGCTCTCTCTTTCCCACTCAATTTCTCTCTCCCCCCATCTCTCTCTCTCTCTCTCTCTAAATATATATATAATATATATAATCTTTGGTATCTCATCTTTCACTTTCCACCTTCCTTCCACACTCATTCTCTCTCTCTCTTTCCCACTCTCATTCTCCTCTCTCCTCTCTCTCTCCCTCTCTCTCTCTCTCTCTCTAAATATATATATATATATATCTATATATATCTTCGGTATCTCATCTTTCACTTTCCACCTCCATTCCAGAATCATTCTCTCGCTCTCTCTTTCCCACTCAATTTCTCTTTCCTCACCCCCCCCCTCTCTCTCTCTCTCTCTCTCTCTCTCTCTCTCTCTCTCTCTCTCTCTCTCTCTCTCTCTCTCTCTCAATATATATATATATATATATCTTCGGTACCTTATCTTTTACTTTCCACCTCCCTTCCACACTCATTCTCTCGCTCTCTCTTTCCCACTCAATTTCTCCTTATCCACCCCCCCCCTCTCTCTCTCTCTCTCTCTCTCTCTCTCTCTCTCTCCTCTCTCTCTCTCTCTCTCCGTCTTTTTCACTTAGGTATCTCATCTTTCCCACCCCCTCTTTCTTAATCCTTCCATCTCACTCCCACCTCTACTTAGGTAAGCTTGACTTACCTCGAATCAAACCTCCTAAACATAACAGTCCCTTCTTTCTCTCCCACCCTCTTTTCTGTCTCATTTCTTTTCTAGGGCCCCACCCCACCCACCTCTTCTCTTGGTGAAACTTAAATTAATCTTTTTAACGAGTCGACTTTCAACATCTCGCTCTCTAAATCACTCATTTTAAATAAGGGATTTTTTTTATAAAAAAAACCCTGAAACTGATTAATTAACCATATAATTAAGAAAAAGATTAAAAAAAGTTTTATGAGGCTGAAAAAAAAACTCTAACGACACATTTATTTTTTTTTTTTTTTCAAATAAAAATACCCAATTTAATTCACTAAGACTAACAAGGCTGGTTGGTTGTCTGGTTGGCTGGATTTTATGGCACGGTCAACCCATGGGTTATTTTATGCCGAAGACGTTTTTGTTTTATTCATCTTTGTTGAGTATTAAATTTGTTTAAAGACCCTTATTTTTAAACACATTTTTTAAACTGATTTTTAGATATAGTTAACCCATATATGGGACCTTAACATGTACTACCACTCCGGGTCAGAGTTAACCTGGAAGTTGTTAAGTTTTTAAGGGCCATAATTGCCCAGTTGATTCTAGGTAGAGAGTCCTCTGATTTGTATCCTTTGGTAATCCTCTCAGGTAGAGATTCCTAGGTTCCTTCATCGATGCCTGCTGGTAAACTGAGAAAGAATCAGTGCTTAAGTAATATATCAGCCTCGCAGTATGGCCAGCGATTGGCTAAGGAATAGACCACATGATCTCGCCTAGTCTATAAGTATAAGCGGAGAACTAACACACACCTTATATTCCCAAAATATCCAACAGTGATTAAACGGTACTCCACGCTACCCAGAGCTTTATTATTGTTATTGGATGGTTGGTTGTTTTTTTAGGGCACGTCAACCCTTGTTGCGTTATTTTATGCCGAAAACAAATGTGTGGGTGTGCTATATGGCTCTACCACTTGGACCTTGATGAGGCACCTGGAAAATAGGCTGGATGGGAGCTGCACAAGGATGCTGTGTGCCATCTTGAACAAATCCTGGAAGCAACATCCCACAAGAAAGCAGCTATACTGCATGCTGTACGGAAGACCTCCCGGGGTCAATGAATGATAGGGATGGTTGTCGAGAGATTGTCATGGATATCCGCGCTGCTGGCGCAATATGATGATGAAGAAGATACCGAAGACTTTTTTGTTTTATTCATCCATGTTGGGTATTCAAATCTTTTTTTAAACACATTTTTAAAACTCTTTTTTAAAATCTATTTAACCTATAGATGGGACACTAACAGGTAGTACCACTGCAGGTCAAGTAATGGCAACGGAGGGGTGCTCAATACTCCCAAGAGCTCAAGAATTGGAGCCTCACCACCCGATGCAATTTAACGTCATACCCAGGAGACTAAACGGCAATAGTATCGAGTGGCTGGCCAATCAGAGACATATGTTAGGGGTGGGGAGGTCTGGATCTCATAAATAACAGACCAGAAGAGGACAGATCAGCGTCAGACCGGGACAGACCGAAGAAGAGAGAGGCGGAGTCGGACACTCCGAAACCAAGGGCCCTTGATACAACTTTACCGATACACTCTGATGCCTTGCCACTCGGTACAGAATTGATAACTTAGCCAAAAACTAGCAGTAGATCGCCAATCAGCTGACAAGAAATCACCTCGCTCCTTTGTAAAATAAATGTATATATTTTGTACATAAGCATAAAAAAGGCGTTGTGTTCAATTGTTTTGTTGATCCGTTGACAGCTTTTGGTTATTTAATCTTATTTCAGCCGAGTTGGTAAAAGGAACGAAACCAGCTCTTTTTCAGCCTTCCTGTAAATCAACAGACAACATAAGAACGGGAGGTTGGAACGGGCAGTTTCGACGACTGTAATACTGAGCCAGAGCATCGTTCTCATACATAACATATTTAACATACTGTTGTGATGTTAGTCCCAACAGTAAAAAGAAGTCAAGTCGAGATGGGGTAAAATAAGACAAGTGTATTTACAATTAATGGTACATGTACGACTAGCTTGTCGTTAACGGGAACAGTGCTCCCTTTCCACTCGGTGTCTCACTATTTATAGCGAGAACCGGTGCATGTTCTCCACTGTAGGAACGGCCGGTACAACACATACATACATACATAACATACATACAGTGAGACGGTGCCCCAGTTCATGTGTTATATCAAGTAATGGCAACGAAGTGGTGCTCAATACTCCCAAGAGCTCAAGAATTGGAGCCTCACCACCGGATCCATTTTAACGTCATACCCAGGAGACTAAGAGCCACACCCACCGCCTTCCAGTACATATATGATAAAAATGGTTGCGGTTTTCCCCGAGAGCAATACTGTCCGAACAATCATACACGTACCCAGTCTTGACGTAACAAACCGATTGATCGAAGGAGGGTCTGTGTGACCGTCCATCTAGCCTAAATAAGGGCCAAAGAAGAATGTTGTATGTGATCTGTTAAACCACCAGGATTCCATCCTTAAGCATCACAAGTCACCATCCACGGCTAACAGGTGGGCCCATGTGGAGGGGCTGTATCTCAATGCAGAGGTGCAGTCAGCGTATTCCACAGCTACAACCGACCAGGCTAAGACTCAGAAGGTTTGGCTTCTTTGATTAATTGCATATCAACCTTCGTGGGTTAGTTAAAGCCAAATCATCATTTTAGGAGAACAGTAAGTAAACTATTTACCACATAGCTGGAGGGAGGAGATGCTTGAAACTTTGTGCAAATTGTTTCTAATAGATAGGAATACTTGAAACCATGTAATTGTGTGCAAATTATCTAGATTATATAGGAATACTTTATACCATACTCGAAGCGGTTACCCAGCATCTCCCGGGTAGAGGGGGCAAAAAGTTAGTCATTCAGATCCATAGTTACCGAATAAAGAGCTGGATCCTCGCAGGATGCCCCACTAAAATGCCTATGTAAAAAAGAACTTGTATTAATCCGGCCTGGTGGGATGTCAGAAAAAAGTGTACGGACTATCTGAAAAGAAAAATTAATGTCTCCTATTTAAAATATTAAATCTATCCATCTGTCTATCTATCTATCTAACTATCTCAGTCTGTTCATATCTATCTATCTATCTATCTATTTATCTATCTATCTACTATCTATCTATCCATCTCTGTCGGTTCATATCTATCTATCTATCTATCAGTATGTTCATATCTATCTATCGACTAATCTATCTATCTTCTCAGTCTATTCATACCTCTCTCTCTCCACACACACACACACACACACACGTATATACATATATATATATATATATATATATATATATATCAGTCTATTCACATCTATCTCAGTCTGCATATATATATATATATATATATATATATATACATATATATATATATATATATATATATATATATATATATATATATATAGAGAGAGAGAGAGAGAGAGAGAGAGATAGAGAGATAGATACAAAGATGTAGATATATATAGAGAGATAGAGAGATAGATAAGTTTATGTATGCCTGTCTATCTCAGTATTTATATATAGATAGATATAGATATATAGAGATAGATAGATAGTTAAGTCTATTCATGTCTGTCTATCTCAGTATATATATATATATATATATATATATATATATATATATATATATATATAGAGAGAGAGAGAGAGAGAGAGAGAGAGAGAGATAGAAAGATAGATATAGATATATAGAGATAGATAGATAGTTAAGTCTATTCATGTCTGTCTATCTCAGTTTATATATATATATATATATATATATATATATATATATATATATATATATGGAGGCACTCGGTGAGAATCAATTTCACTACAATGATAATAGCCTGCGAATTGAGCTTGCTAACCACTACGCCGTGGCAAGGATTCGTTTATGTAACGATTCGGCAATTTAATTCGCATTAAGCTAGTCGGTGCCTGTTTCTGTTTTTTTCTGCAGTTTTATTCTATCAAGTGTCATTGCCAAATTTTATCTCCTACAACCCCCCTCCACCCGCCCCCCAACACGGCTGAAAGGATAAGGATTTGATTGAAATCCTGGGAAGATTAATTCCTCACGATCCAGATCATACTGCAGTTAAGCAACGATGAGCCTGTCCAGTACTTAGATGGGTAACTACTTGGTAAAGAGCAGATACTATAAACAACAACAAGAAAACTGGGGTCTGTGTGCAAGACAAACCAAAGCTTAGTAAATAACATAATTACCGTCAAGTCATGCTGAAAGGACTGGTTTCCACCCAATTACAACAGTTAAGCACTAATGAGTCTGTTCGGTTATTAAATGGGTGACCATTTACCAACAGCACGTACTGTACAAAAACCTGAGGACTGTATGCAAGTCATATTTCTACTTGCTTTGTCAATCATTAATATTGTAATCTGAATTACTATAATGATCGACAAAGCAAGCAGAATTAGGAAGATGAAGGATAATACTAGTGGAAATTATTAATAGTTTACTTGCATCACACAAGTGATAGTTAAAAAAGTGCCGCACCTCATATGAAATTAATACTTTACCAATTAAATTTTCTTTACGACTGTACCAAATTTTCTTGGTATATTTTACCTGTATGATAGGATATTTCAAATTTCACTATTCTATTCCACTCAGAACTCATTATATTCAAATATTTTCCTATCATTGTACTCTGAATCGTTCAGCTCATAATGTACTAACCATCGATTTGTGTACTTTTCTTGGGTGTGGTGTGCGTGGAAACAGTTCCTTTGTAGGGGAGCTGCTGTGAGCGGTTTAAAGAAGGCAAAGATCTAAACACTGGATTGTGTTTGAACCACGGAGACTGTCTCTCCATACAAACCGACTTGTTGCTTTATCACATGTATTCACCCCCCCCCGCACGTGCAGGATATGGCACAAGGTCAATTCTTAAACGGAGTTTAGCAGGTTTGAATTCAGAGTTTTTCTTCTTCCTAGACAGATTACCATATCAAGGTTATAGAGCCCAGTTTGCCCAATTATTTACCCATAGCTGGAGGGAGAATAGATGGATTCATGCTTTTCAAAGTGCAATGTGAAATGCAAACAGCCCCGACCAGGATAAATGTTACATAATCTATGCATAGATTATTGTCAACGGGCGGGACTTTCCATGGAATATTACAGAAAGCCCGCGAAATAAGTGAAGTCAGGTGGGACCTGGTTGGCTCTCAGTTTCAGCTTGGACGTCAGGCAGATAAGATGTATCTGCTTTAGTTGGGACTCACTGCATGCATGCGTTGTGTTTAGTTAGAGAAATGTGTTTAGTTAAGTAAATAAAGGTTTGAATAAATAATATGGTTTTGTGGTTGATGAATGTCTTGGCAACAAAACTGACATAGAAGAAGAAATGAATCAGGGACGACCAACCAGCAAGACAAAGTCCAGATGCTAGAAGAAGATCGTAAGATACCAAAGATGAGCAGAAGAATAATAGAAGAAAAGAAAGGGTATACAACATAAAGTCCTTCTACTCAATTAAAATGAATTTACCATCAGTTTTTTGTACTGTGCTTGGGTGTGGTATGCGTAGAAACAGTTTCCTTGGTGGGAAAGCTGCTGTGAGCGGTTTAAAGTAGGCAAAGAGTTAAACACTGGGATATGTTAATATATTTGGATTGCGCTTGCAACATTGCGACCGATTTTACATAAAAATGAAGTTGTTGCTTTATTATAGACTAAAAGCGGCTACCCAGCATCGCCTGGGTAGAAGGAATGCAAAAAAACAACCCTGCTGTATTGATTTGTTTACTTTTGAAATTTACAAATGTTGGACATTTTTAAGTAGAATTTAAATGCTATTTCTATGTATATTTTAATTTTTGAATATCTCCGTAAATATAAGTGAAATCTTCATAATTTTTGCACAAAAAGTAAGAACTGGGGATATATAATGTGCATATAAAGTAAAAGTCGTCGGAGCGGCCTAATGTCGGTATCAGCCAATCGGCGAGGGAGTCTATCCCCTTTTCACTAGCGCTAGATCAAGGAGATTATCTTAGCGTCTGAGGTGGAGCGCCACACCTACCATCAGCTCCTTACTTTACTGCACAGATCCCTATACTACTAAATATATTGTTTGTATATTATTTTAAATATATCCAACCACCAACATAATCCTGATAATTTCTATCGAACTCAGACAGTTATTTTGCTCCATATGGTGCTTATTCAATGGCTGAACGTAAAAGTGCCAAATTTTAACTGATGTTGTAACTTCGCTTGGGAGCAAAAACCAAACTCCATTTTTGGTACAAATGATATTCAATATATGTAGAATAATGATTTAAAAGAAAAAAGAAATTATATGTAGTGCCACATTGTGATTATTTTCACGTATTGGTCTTGGTTAATTTTATGCGTATTCTGATAACATTTATGGATTCCTCAGGCTTAAAAGCTTCTATAAACCAATTTTTAGGAGTAGGGAAGCTCTAGAACATATTTTATAGACAAAAATAGATTACAAAATGTCGCCATTTTTCTCCACCCACCCTAAATTTTTTGAGTTTAAAATCGACATGACTCGGCGAATATTTCGAATTGGAAGCTCAAATTTGGGGGATTGTCTAACTTTAACCTAGTCTACACCTGTACAGAAACATTGAAGGGGGTGGGTGACAATTTTATCTTTTTCCTGATGATTTAACATGGAATTACCTATATATATATATATATATATATATATATATATATATATATATATATATATATATTATATTTTTATATTTTTGCTTGAAGGCAATTACAATGCGCATATCGCATAAAATTTGATAATTATAGAAGATAATAATGAAAAGTGAATTTCGCAAAGAATTACTCGGTGTGTAGAATATCGTACAAACTGTTTCAACTTTATTAAGTCTCATCAGCGATATATACTAACGATTTCCCTCCGACAGAAATCGAAACCGGGACTTCAGCAGGATATATATATATATATATATATATATATATATATATATATATATATATATATATATATATATATGTCGTTAATTGTTTTATTTTCGTAGTTTCATCCGAACATTCATACATACACACCAACTGTCCTTTATATATGTATAGATGAGGGCGCGCGGTGTCGTAGGAAATGGACTAGTCGACCCGAGTTCAAATCCTGGGCGAGGCTGTTTGCATTTCACATAGTGCTAATACTCTTGGGAAAGATATGCATCCACCTAATCTCCCTCCAGCTATGGGTAAATAGTTGGATAGATTGAGCTCTTTAACAATACCTAGGTAACCTGTCTATGAAAAGGAAAACACTGAATTCAAACCTGTTAAACTCCGCTCAAAAATTGACCTTGTGTCATCCTACTTGTGCGGAGGGATATATATATATATATATATATATATATATATATATACCAAACTTGTTGGTAAACCCTCGCGGTGAGAAAAAAACCAGCAAATAGTTTGATTGTAAAAATATACTACCAAACATCAACCGGGAAGAAAAAAATTTTTGGAAAAAAGAAAAGACCAAGATAATCGTACCAACCAAAAATAATCTATTAGTACAATATTTGGGCTAAAAGAAAAAAACAATTTATATGCATATATATATATATATAAGATATATATATATTCATATAAAACCGCCAGGAGACTAAAGCTAATAAGTAAAAAGTGCTCAATACCTAAGTAGAGCAAATAATAAAGATAAATCTAACGAGTCAGACGAAATTTCTTTCCTTCTTTTTATATTTTCATTATGTTCAATTGAAACAGATTAACGTAATCGCATCCACGCGCTTACCCCCTCTCTTTATCTTTCCCCTATATTCTTTCTTTCTTTTTTATCATATTTTTCTGCGTAGCCTGTCCTTTCCTTCCCTTTCTTTCTTTATAATAAAAACGGAATGGTCTATTATTTAGCTGATGTGACTATTTACTTTGGCCCTTATGCTAGACGGGCAGTTGGAGAGGCTCTATTCGATCAATCGGATTGTCACGTCACGGCCCAGTTCCTATGTAATTGTCCCAACCCTATTCTCCTTACGGCAGACCCCAAACCCTTTTTGATCGTATATATATTTACCCACCCACCCCCACCCCTGCACGAGCAGGATGCGACACAAGGTCAATTTCTTAAGCGGAGTTTAACAGGTTTGAATTCAGAGATTTCCTTCTCCTAGACTGGTTGCCTAATCAAGGTTAAAGAGCCCAGTCTGCCCTACTATTTACCCATAGCTGGAGGGAGAATTAGATTCATATCTTTCCCAAGGGTATTAGCGCTATGTGAAATGCGAACAGCTTCGTCCAGGAATTGAACTCGCGTTGACGAGACCATTTCCTACGACTCTAACCATTAGACCACGCGCCTCCTTTTTTATCGTATATGTGCTAGAAGGTGGTTGCTGAGTGTCTTAGTATCCTAGGAGGCGACCCTTCGTGGGTTATTTAATGCCAAAGTCTTCCTTGTAAATAATATACACTTATAAGAAATAAGAATTCGGCGGATAAGCGACACCAGTAAATCAGATTTACATTTTTTTTTTTTGGAATTTCATCTTGGATGATCCTGCTCAACCACCGAAGTTAAGCCTGTTTAATGCCTAGATAGGTGATCATTTAAACAACAGCAGGTACTGTAGGACACCGAATATCAAAATAACATGATTTGGAATTATATGACCTGAAAAGGGTTGATATGCCGTAAAACAACAAAAACAACATTTGGATCATCTAGACGGTTTCATTATTAATCAGATGTTGCAAGATGATCGCGGTCGGAAGATTAAGGAACACGAGTATTATAATACCTTATCCCAGCATATTTGGGTCGGGTTAGTTCAGTCGGTAGAGCGTTCGACTAGAAACCACAAGGTTCCTAATTCGAGACCGGCCCTCGTCAACTCAGCGTATGAGTAGCTCGGGGATCTGTGCGGTAAAGTAAGGAGCTGATGAAAGGTGTGTCGCTCCACCTCAGACGCAAAAAAAAAACAATCTCCTAGCGCTTGTGAAAAGGGGATAGATTCCCTCGCTGACTGGCTGATACCGACTTTAGGCCGCCCCGACGACTTTACTTTATTTACTTATATATATATATATATTATATATATATATATAATTATAAAAGTAAAGTCGTCGGGGCGGCCTAAAGTCGGTATCAGCCAGTCAGCGAGGGAGTCTATCCCCTTTTCAATAGCGCTAGACTAAGGAGATTGTTTTAGCATCTGAGGTGGAGCGCCACACCGCCATCAGCTCCTTACTTTACCGCACGGATCCCAGTGCTACTCATACGCTGAGTTGGCGAGGGCCAGTATCGAACTAGGAACCTTGTGGTTTCTAGCCGAACGCTCTACCGACTGAGCTAACCCGGCCCCTAAGTAAAAGTAAGTAAAGTCGTCGGGGCGGCCTAAAGTCGGTATCAGCCAGTCAGCGAGGGAATCTATCCCCTTTTCACTAGCGCTAGACAAAGGAGATTGTTTTAGCATCAGAGGTGGAGCGCCACACCACCATCGGCTCCTTACTTTACCGCACGGATCCCTGTGCTACTCATACGCTGAGCTGACGAGGGCCGGTCTCGAATTAGGAACCTTGTGGTTTTTTACGATGCCCTATGTCTCTTGTGAAAAGGGAATAGATTCCCTCGCTGATTGGCTGATACCGACTTTAAGCCGCCCCGACGACGACTTTACTTACTTTATCCTATCATCAGTAGAAATATCATAGGGCATCGTAGAAACCACAAGGTTCCTAATTCGAGACCGGCCCTCGTCAACTCAGCGTATGAGTAGCTCGGGGATCTGTGCGGTAAAGTAAGGAGCTGATGATAGGTGTGTCGCTCCACCCCAGACACAAAAAAACAATCTCGTAGCGTAAAGGAGCTGATGATAGGTGTGTCACTCCACCTCAGACGCAAAAAAATCTCCTTAGTCTAGCGCTTGTGAAAAGGGGATAGATTCCCTCGCTGATTGGCTGATACCGACTTTAAGCCGCCCCGACGACGACTTTACTTACTTTATCCTATCATCAGTAGAAATATCATAGGGGCCTCGTACAAGTCCCGCATAGCATCATTCAGTCGAGAAAAAGAGAAGCTTGATAACTATCAAATTCTCATTGCAAACGTAGTAGCGTTAAGTCGAAAAAATCGTGAGTACCCACCGTCTTAGAGGGGAGGGGCTTTTGTAGCTCTTTGCACTAAATGTGCAACCTAATTACCCACTACTTGTAGGGGGAGGAGGCGGTTGTAAATAAAAAAAAAAGAAAAAGAAAAAGAAATGAGTCGATCAAGGGCTTTACTCTTAAACGTGAGAAGTGGGAGGGTCCCTTTCGTCCTCTCATTACTCTATATCAGATAAGTTGGTGTAAATGAGGGGAACGCTAAACACTAAAGAGCCGAGATGTACATCTAAGGAGGCGCTCGACGTGTAATGGTTACCGTCGTAAGAAAATGGAGACGACGACCTGGGTTCAAATACTGAACGAGGCTGTTTGCATTTCACATACATCTGATACCCATTCGGAAAGGTATGCATTGGACTATAGTCCCAGCTATTGGTAAATAATAGGGTTAATTGAAACCTTAGAAAAAGAAAGATGTAGTCTCTCGAAATATTAGGAACATAAATGGAACTTAGAACATAATATCCAACTCAGTTTTTCATCTATTTTACCCATTTCTTTCATGCTTCTAATAATAACCAAAAATTATTTTCCAATAAATAAAATACATATATATATATATCTTATTATAATGGAGATTGTGGGTTTGTTTGTCTGTAACCGAAACTATATTACTATACAAGTCACAATTCCCTTTGTTATTTACACCACATTTCTCCATGATTTTATTTTTCTTATTTAAACCTCAATTATTAGTAAAATTGTTTTACATCATTAAGACTGTTAACAATATCTACATACTAATAACATGCAAT
>CM042164.1:8729170-8736670 GCA_023376005.1 Doryteuthis pealeii | reverse complement strand
AAGGCAATAGGGTTGGGAAAATCATAAAAAAGAATGCTGCTAGTCAAACATTGGAATTTTTTTTTTTTTGATTAATTCCAACGTTTGACTAGCAGCGTTCTGTTTTTACTAACGGTCTATTTTTCCGGTCTTATTTTTGTTGATGACCGACCACGTGCGGTCGATACATTATAATGCAATAGGGTCTCATATTAGTTGAGGGATGGGCGGTGTTGCTTTTTAAACCGTCAAGAAATTTGGCCCGAACGGTTTGCACACTTTCTCTTCTGATGAGGCCTATTTCAGTTGTAACATCTTTTGATTTTTCATATATCTTATTCATATATATATATATATATATATATATGATTATAATCGAACATTTACAAATCAATCAATTTCGGCATTAAATGACCAAAGGTGTTGATATGTCGGTAAATAAACCAAACGAAAACATTATTTCGTTGTTAAAACTAAGCGCTCCTAATACGACGCAAAGTCCGCCCACTCAAGTCACGCTGAATAAACCGGTTCCCACGAGGTCACCGTAGTTACGCACCTAGACATACTGTAAATAGGTCACCTAGCAACGGCAGGTACTGTAAACAACCCGAATTCCGCATGACAGACTAAGCAAAGCTTACAAAATGACTTTCAGTCGTCTACGATAATTATCAATCGTTTGATCATTCATAATTTGACTAGCAGGACCTGTAGATATACAACAATATGATAATTTAAAGTCTGATATACATACGGGAATTTCCCTTGCAATGTGTGTGACCACATCCGCACCAGAGAGCCTACTACTGTTGAAGACAGGAAGTGACGTCATCGTCGTCTGCAATGGACTTCTAAAAGAAAAAAAAAGGATTGCCAAATAGTTCAATATATAAAAAGTACAATAACTTTGATTTAACTCTCTTTCACTCTTTTCATTATGTTCGATTGAAATAGATTAGCGTTATCGCTTCCGTGTAGGTACTGTCTGATTATTCATAATTTGACTAGCAGGACCTGTAGATATAAAACGTTAAGATAATTTAATTATTACAATCTGATATGTTTACTTAAGAGCTATTGCCAAATAGTTCAATATGTAAAAAGTATAATAATCTTGACTAGCAGGACCTGTGGATATACCAAATTATGTTAATTTAATTATTACAATGTTTGATATGTTTACTTAAGTGCTATTGCCAAAATGCAGACAGACTCCCCTGTAAAATACTCAATTGTGAACTCGCAGATGACACACGGAGGACAGGAGCCCCCCCCGCCCCCCAGCGGTTCAAAGACCATATTAAGGCGACGCTGAAGAAATGCCCTATCACACCTTCAAACCTGGAAGATCTGGCCTCCAACAGACAGGGTTGGTGAGACACGTGCCGCACAGGAGCTAAGCGGCTCAATATCGAGATTAACAGGGATACAGAACGGCGACGTCCTCGTCACCATGAACCACCAAATGCAGACGGGAATTTCCTTGCAATGTGTGTGACTACATTGGCAAGTCCAGAATTGGACTAACTAGCCACCAGAGGGCCTAAAACTGTTGAATATAAGAAGTGACGTCATCGTCGTCTGCAACTGACTTCCAAAAGGGGAAAAAAGAATTGCCAAATAGTTCAATATGAAAAAAGTCAATAAACTTTGATTTAACTCTTTTTCACTCTTTTCCTCTTTTCATTATGTTCGATTGAAAGAGATTAGCGTTATCGCTTCCGTGAAGGTACTGTAAACAACCCGAATTCCACATGACAGACTAAGCAAAGTTTACAAAATAACACTTATCAATCGTCTACGATAATTATCAACCGTTTGATCATTTATAATTTGATTAGCAGGACCTGTAGATATACAACATTATACAACTTTTCATTATGTTCGATTGAAAGAGATTAGAATTATCGCTTCAGTGCGCTCACCCCTCTCTTTCTATCTTACCCCTACTTTTTTTCTTTCTTCCCTTCTGACTAATTATATTTTTTCTGTATTGCATATCCTTTTCCATCCCTTTCTTTCTTTATAATATAAACGGAATTATCCATTATTTAGCTGAGGTGGCGACACTCGTAAGAAATAAGAATACGGCGGACAAAATGGCACCAGATAATCAGGATTTACATTTTCGCATTGGACGATTTGGGCGGTCTCACTTTTAACCAGAGGGTGTTGCTAGATGATACCGGTCGGAAGATTAAGGAACAACAGTATTAATATATAGATGTTTCGGTTGGTTGGATTTTACGGCATGTCAACCTTTGTTGGGTTATTTTATGCCGAAGACGTTTTGTTCTATTCATGCTTTTTGGGGTATTCAACATTTTTAACATATCTTTTAAACACATTTTTTCAATTTAACCGATAGATCAGACCCTTAAAGGCTACTACCACTCCGGGTCAGAGTAATGGCAATGAAAGGGTACTCCACACTCCCCAGAGCTCCAGAATTGGTGTTGCATAGCGCCTTCTTTACTGGCACTAAATAGGTATATGTTATATACTGGTCTTTTCACGATACCAAATCTATATAACGTTATATACCTTTCTTACTTCTTACTCTGTCGTCTATTCTTCTGGCCGGCGTTGCTTCTGATCGTCTATCATCTATCTTGGTCTGGTATATCTTCTAAGGTCTCGTCTGGTCTTCTATTGAGGATTCCGGGTCTGGTTTCTGTTGCTAGGGATTTCTTGTTATCAGAAGCCCTGTGTCATTGTTAGCTTTTAGTAATAAACACAAGACTTCGATTTACGATGATGTTACTTTATTCCAAATCCCCACCCAGACAATCTACGCAGATGAGGATTACATGTTGCTAGCTCGGCTTCTAAGTTCTAACTGACTCTTACTTACTTAGTATCCTTAAACCGGAAGAGGGCTTTCTATGGGGGTTCCGGTTCTCACGATTCTCCCCAGAACGCAAGGTGAGATCGAAGTCAAGCGCTGTCACTCACCCTCAAGGCCATCAGCTATACTAATCGCCATTATGATTTCTACAATACCTCATATATGTATTAGGGATCCAATAATTATGTAACATTGGAACTTCATCATTGGATGCAGTTTAAGGTCATACCCGGACTGTGATACTCTCTGTTATCGCCTTCTCGCACAAATATGATCAAAAGGGTTGGGGTTTGCCATAAAAGGAATAAAGTTGATGCAATCATATAGGTGCTAGGGCTTGACGTCACCAGCCTGATTTGATCAGAGCGCTCGTGTATCCTAAGAGCCAAAGTAGAGTGTAGCACTGCTCAGTCACCAGGATTCCATCCTTAAGCATCACAGTTTTCCATCAACGAGCAGCCCCAACTAACAGGGTGGTTTATGATTTAATGAGTTAAAAAAAAAAAGTTTTAAATATCCAACAATAATGAATAAAACAAACATCTTCGCTATAAATCCAAGGTTTAATGTGCTGTTTGGCTGGTTAGTTGGATTTCGGGGTTTACGGCATGTCAACTCTTGTTGGGTTATTTTATGCCAAAGACATTTTGTTCTATTTATTCTTGATGGGCATTCTAAACCCTTTTTTTTTAACTCAATTTTTAAAACACAATTTTGTTAACTCATTTTCTTCTATTTAACACGTAGATGGGACTCTAAAAGGTACTACCACCCTGGATCAGTTTGAACCTGTGTGTAATAGCAATTAAGGGGTACTCCACACTCCCTTGAGCTTCAGAATAGGAACTTCACCATTAGATGCAGTTTAGCGTCTTACCCAGGACACGTGACGTTTTCTGCAGTAAAATTACTTGCAATTTTCGCAGTGAAAGTTTTTTTTTTTGCAAGATGCGTTCTTGCCTTCCCCCCCCTCTCCCATCTCTCTCTCTCTCTCTCACTCACTCGTTTTTCTCTCGTTTCTGTCTGTCTGTCTGTCTTCCTGTGTTTTTATCAGAGATGAATAAAAATAAACCCATTCGAATGACAAAAACCTGCAAAAACATTTTCAGATAAGTCCCTTCTCGTTTACGTGATGAACCCTTTCATGAAACATAGTCTTAACAACATGCAGNTTTAATATGCATGTGTTATATATATACATACACATGAGTATTTCACCTCCTCTTCCTGTTTTTGTGGGGGTGGAATGGAATTTCATTTTTAACATTAGTCTTTTAAACAGGTGTTTTTGTTTTTACATATATATTTATATATACATTATATACAACATATATATTTATATATTAATATATTTATATATATCTATATATTTATATATACATATATATTATATATTATATATAATTTATATATTTATATATACATATATATCTATATATACATATATATTTATATATACATATATATTTATATATACATATATATTTATATATTTACATATACATATATATTATATACATATATATTTATATATCTATATATACTATATATTTATTATATCTATATATACATATATATTTATATATTATATATACATATATATTTATATATACATTATATTTTTAATATCAGTTAATAATTAATGAATTTAGGCGGGCATAAAGAGTATAGTCACGTGGTCTATTCCTCCAGCCAAACACTAGCCATACTGCGTGACTGATACATTACTTAAACACTGATACTTGCCACAGTTCACTTGCAATCATTGAGGGGGAACTTACGACCATTGACGAAGGAACTGAGGACTCTTTACCAGAAAGACCAAATGACTCATTATCAGAGGACTACCAATGATCCAATTCCACTGGACAAGCGCTCCTGCTTAAGGCCTATAGGATAGCCACACAGATTGTAACAAGTGATAACACACAATCTCCATTATAATAAGATTATCATTATTATTGAACTTAAATAGTTACTTAGAACTATATAATTGTGTATAAATTATTGATATTATAGTATATTGCACAGGAGGACGTCGCTTAAGAGTTCGTCCTTGCTTCTCCAGCAGTGTCCCGCGTGTCTTGTCCGTCTTACTCTGATGGTTTGTGTGATATGTGGCAGGTGGCCGTACAGCTGTTTTCTCGTAGGGCGTTGTTTCCATGTCTTGTTCAGGATCACCAGCAGCATTCTTGTGTAGCTCCCATCTAGTTTATTCTCTAGTCGCTTAGTTAGGGTCCAGGTGGTGCAGCCATACAGCAGTACTGATATGACAACGGCCTGGAAGAACCGTCTCTTTAACTTGTCTGTGAGGTTGGATTTCCATATGATCGATAGTTTATTTATAGCGGCCCATGCTTCCAGCACATGGACAAGCCAGTGTGGGCCGACCAGCAAAAACGTACATTGATCAGCTCTGTGCGGATGCAAGATGCTGCATAGAGGACCTCCCGAGAATGATGAGCGATAGGGACGGATGGAGAGAGATTGTCATGGATATCCGCGCTAAAAGCGCGACATGATGATGATGATGATGATAGTATATTGATATATGATTAGTATGTAGATTTTGTTGTATATATAAATAGACTTGAATGTTATTACTATGTAGATATGGCCAACAGTATTAATAATGTAAAACAATTTTATTAATAATTTAGTTTGAAATAAAAAATAAAATGGAGAATGTGACGTGAATAACTAAGGGAATTGTGACTTGAGTAGTGATATAGTTTCGGTTACAGACAAACACACAATCTCAATAATAATAATAATAATAATAATAATAATAATAATAATAATAATAATAATAATAATGAAGCTTAGGTCTCTATTTGTCTGTAACAGAAACTACGTCACTGCTGACGTCACATTACCCAAAATCGTCATAGCATAGAATAAATACACTCAAAATTGAGCATGCAGCATTAGACGATCCTCATTGCTTTTGTTTTGTTTTTGTTTTTTTTTGTTTTTTTTTTGTTTTTTAGTTCTAATAAATACATGCCCGGTATTATATATTTATATATAGTTTGTTTTATTTTAATATATATTTAAAGTTATCAGAACTAAGTTTCCATATCGAATTGTTTTATTTTTTTTTACTCCTTTATTAAAATTTGATGATATTACTTGCTTAGGATACAAACCCTCTGACATTGAATTTTTAACTCCACTCCCTCAGGCAATATCTTTTAAAAATTAACTTTTACACCGCCCGGAGGGTGTTTTTTGTCGCTAGTTATAATAATATATATATACATGTGTGTGTTATGAATGTTGTGTGTGTGCGCCTGTGTGTGTGTATGTGTGTGTGTGTGTGTGTTTGTGTGTGAGTGTGTGTGTGTGTGTGTGTGTAAATCTGCTTCGCCATCCATTTTCTACATCGATAACCATTACGCCACATGCGCCTGGTCACTATTGAATAAATTAATGTCTTTTGATCTGGTGGTTGGAGGTACTTTTTGGGGAAAAAAAGGGTGGGCCAAAAGTGCAACCCACATTTTGCAGGAAGGCAAACATCACGCGTCGTGTAGGAGGGGGTGGGCTCTCGTGCAGAGCTGTCAAAGTTATTTTCATATATATATATATATATATATATATATATATATATATATATATATACATATAAAACATCTCGAAATGTCTAGATTTTCCAGATATATATCTAAAAGAAATAATCTTATATATACTAGCTAATAAATGCACCCTCCGGGTGCCAGTATTTAATATTAAGAATGCAGATAAAAAGATTTTGAACAGAGGGAGTATGATTGAAAAATAGAACAACTTTGAAACTAACTCTTTCATTATTTTACATTACGCCCGTCTGTCTTTGTTAAATTTTCCTAATTTAACTATTTAGTTAAGATAGGAAGTAAAGAATAACATTACAGTTATTTCTTCTTGTTAATCGATTTCTTTTAAGATTTATCCCCGAGATTTTTGCTTATATTCAATAAGATAAAACCAATCAATAAGAAATCAATAATACTAAGCATATATTTATTAAAATCAAATTTTTAAGATCAAAATGCAAATTAGCCTTCCCATTCACACTGTAAACCGCTATTTTGTTGTATATATAAATACAATTGCATATTATTAGTATGTAGATATGGTCAATAGTGGCTTCGGCCTCTGGACCATTGATATAATTAACGGTCCGATCCCAGGGGGCCATCCCCCCAGGCAACACCTGCCCCCTTGATTTGAAGGGGCAGGGCTGGGTTTATTGCCCAGCGCCTGAGGCGCCCCCTTGAGGGGGAATGCCGACGGGATCGACGCAATTTTTCACCCGCCACCCCATGAGCTTCGGTTTGTGGGTGGTCCCACGTTAATAGGGCCTTTTGCCTGACCCGTACAAGTGGGGTACGTGGAAAATATCATGTAGATATGGTCAACAGACTTAATTATGTAAAACAATTTTATTAATAATTGGGTTTTAAATAAAAAATAAAATCATGGAGAATGTGATGTAAATAACAATGGGAATTGTGATTTGTATAGTAATATAGTTTCGGTTACAGACAGACAAACCCACAATCTCCATTATAATAAGATATATATATATATATATATATATGTGTGTGTGTGTGTGTGTGTGTGTGTGTGTGTGTGTGTTAATGTATAAGTAGTAGCTTACCGGTGGGTATGAGTACGATCGTTGG
>CM042164.1:8711670-8724170 GCA_023376005.1 Doryteuthis pealeii | reverse complement strand
CGCGCTTCCTAATGTAAGTGGCCGTATAGCTGCTGTTTTTCAGGAATTGTTGAAAACATTAAGCAGTATCGGTGTGTAGTCTTCCATCTAAACTTTTTTCTCCAAGCGTTTCGTAGAATCCAACTGATGCAACCACACAGTAATATTTACATAGCTGCAGATTGGAAAACTTCCCATAGCCATATATATTACATGCGTATAATTTGCATACTGGTTTTAACAAAACCTGATTAATAAATAATTACTTAATATTTAGCTCAGTCGGTAGCGTGTTCGGTTAGGTAATCACAAGGTTCTAGTTCGATACCGGCCTTCGCCAACTCAGCGTATGAGTAGCACAGGGATCTGTGCGGTAAAGTGAGGAGCTGATGGTATGTGCGGTGCTCCACCTCAGACGCTAAAACAATCTTCTTCGTCTAGCGCTAGTGGAAAGGGGATAGACTCCCTCGCTGATTGGCTGATACCGACATTAGACCGCCCCGACGTCTTTATTGATCTCTAAAAAGTAAAAAGTCGTCGGGGTGGCCTAAAGTCGGTATCAGCCAATCAGCGAGGGAGTCTATCCCCTTTCCACTAGCGTTAGGCGAAGGAGATTGTTTTAGCGTCTGAGGTGGAGCGCCACACCTACCATCAGCTCCTCGCTTTACCGCACATATCCTGTGCTACTCAAACGCTGAGTTGGCGAGGGCCGGTATCGAACTAGGAACCTTGTGGTTTACTAGCCGAACGCTCTACCGACTGAGCTAACCCTGTCCTTATCCCCCAACGCATTAAAATCAATCCTATCAATGATTTTGTATAGAAACCAATTAAATATAATTAAAAGAAGCGGTACTTTTTATATGCGTTCTTATTTAATTTCGTTAGTCTTTTTAATTTAATATATTTCATAATATTAAAACTTACATACTTACGCCCTGCGGAGGTTGCATATTCTCGCTAGTAGATATAATCGTCTTAAGTTGTCTAATCCAACATAAAGTTAACTGATGATTTGGAAGATTATGTTGCGCCAGTTTAGTTAGGGGTTTTGGTTGTTGTTGTTGTTGTTGTTGTTGTTTTGAATAATAATTAATAATGCATATTTTGCTAGTAGATATAATCGTCTTAAGTTGTCTAATCCAACATTAAGTTAACTGATGATTTGGAAGATTATGTTGCGCCAGTTTAGTTAGGGGTTTTGGTTGTTGTTGTTGTTTTGAATAATAATTAATAATGCATATTTTGCTAGTAGATATAATCGTCTTAAGTTGTCTAATCCAACATAAAGTTAACTGATGATTAGGAAGATTATGTTGCGCCAGTTTAGTTAGGGGTTTTGGTTGTTGTTGTTGTTGTTTTGAATAATAATTAATAATGCATATTTTGCTAGTAGATATAATCGTCTTAAGTTGTCTAATCCAACATAAAGTTAACTGATGATTTGGAAGATTATGTTGCGCCAGTTTAGTTAGGGGTTTTGGTTGTTGTTGTTGTTTTGAATAATAATTAATAATGCATATTTTTGCTAGTAGATATAATCGTCTTAAGTTGTCTAATCCAACATAAAGTTAATTGATGATTTGGAAGATTATGTTGCGCCAGTTTAGTTAGGGGTTTTGGTTGTTGTTGTTGTTGTTGTTGTTGTTTTGAATAATAATGAATAATGCATATTCTTGCTAGTAGATATAATCGTCTTAAGTTGTCTAATCCAACATAAAGTTAACTGATGATTTGGAAGATTATGTTGCGCCAGTTTAGTTAGGGGTTTTGGTTGTTGTTGTTGTTGTTTTGAATAATAATTAATAATGCATATTCTGCTAGTAGATATAATCGTCTTAAGTTGTCTAATCCAACATAAAGTTAACTGATGATTTGGAAGATTATGTTGCGCCAGTTTAGTTAGGGGTTTTGTTGTTGTTGTTGTTGTTTTGAATAATAATTAATAATGCATATTCTTGCTAGTAGATATAATCGTCTTAAGTTGTCTAATCCAACATAAAGTTAACTGATGATTTGGAAGATTATGTTGCGCCAGTTTAGTTAGGGGTTTTGGTTGTTGTTGTTGTTGTTTTGAATAATAATTAATAATGCATATTCTTGCTAGTAGATATAATCGTCTTAAGTTGTCTAATCCAACATAAAGTTAACTGATGATTTGGAAGATTATGTTGCGCCAGTTTAGTTAGGGGTTTTGGTTGTTGTTGTTGTTGTTGTTGTTGTTTTGAATAATAATGAATAATGTATATTTTGCTAGTAGATATAATCGTCAAGTTCTCTAATCCAACATAAAGTTAACTGATGATTTGGAAGATTATGTTGCGCCAGTTTAGTTAGGGGTTGTTGTTGTTGTTTTAAATAATAATGAATAAAGTGACATGCGTATTTCCTTTGTCTCAGCCATTGCAAGCGGATATCTTTGTGAGGATTCTATAAATAGAACACTTTGGAAGAAAATTATCAGGTCACTGGGTGCAACGCGTTGTGTTTTAAATTCGACCTCTTGGGGGGGGGGGAGGAGCTTCGACTCCCACCAGGAAACCAGAGATGCAACCGACTACACTGATATTTCTGTGTAGACACTTCAAAAAAGCGACTCCAACTTTAATCTGATTACCACAGTTTCCACCGGAAAGTGAACGAATCCGCAAACATATTTGTGTGATTTGTCAACCATGTTTACGAAGGACGTAAAGCCCCGGGCATGACATAAAAAAGAGATCTATTGATATTCGGTCAGACAACAAAACAGAAAAGAAAAAAGAAACACGCCCCCGTTAGGCGGGCTTTAGGAGAGCTTACGTTGAACTGAGAGTGGCGCTCCCAAAGTAAGGCGTCTTATATATTTCGACGGAAAAAATTGTCTCAGGATAGTGTGATAGATCGATTGATTAATTTAGGCATAAGATAACCCTAGACAGGTTGACATGCCGTTAAAATATCAATGGCATGTCAGCTCGTCTAGGGTAGTGTGATAGATCGATTGATTAATTTAGGCATAAGATAACCCTAGACAGGTTGACATGCCGTTAAAATATTAATGGCATGTCATCTCGTCTAGGGTTATTTCATGTCTAGAGGTTAGGGAATTATGTTGATTGATTGATTGATTTTAAAGGCACGTCAACTCGTCTAAGGTTATTTCATGCCTAGAGGTTAGGGAATTACGTTGATTGATTGATTGATTTTAACGGCACGTCAGTTCATCTAAGGTTATTTTATGCCTAGGAGTCAGGGAATTGCGTTGATTGATTGATTAATTAATAGATTACTTTTAATGGCATGTCAATCCGTCTAGGGTTATCTTGTGCCTAGAGGTTAGGGAGCCATTGTACATTTATATTTATATTTTTGTATAGCTGTTTCTTAAGTGGTTTTTTTTTTGGGGGGGGGGGCTGGGTTGCACACGTTCCTATTGAATGATTGATTTTAACGGCATGCCAACTAGTTCATGGTTATTTTATGCCAAAAAGTTAAGGAATCGCATTCATTATACGTTCCTATTTATATTTTTCTTGTTGCCGTTTCTTGAGAGTTCTTTTTGTGCACACGGTCCAATCGATTGATCCTTTTTAACGGCATATCAATCCGCATAGGGTTATTTTACGTCTAGAGGTTTGGGAATTGCGTTCATTGTACGTTCATATTATTATTATTATCTCCTCATTTTCATATTTAAAAAAGATATTTTTGTTGTTTATTTCTTAATTTTTTAAAAACTTTTGTTTTTCTTTTTTGTTATTATTACCAGAAAAATTAGAAAAATACAACACAGAAATACCGTTAGTGATTTTAATAATTTAGTTTTGGCTAGTTTAATATCTTACCCAAGACACCCGGGTTTTTTTTTTCGGTGGGAGGGGGGTTACCCCTCTGCAGAGATGCAGTCGGCGTATTCTACAGCCCGCACCGACAGGGGGTTGGAAAATAAAAATAAAATGTAAGAAGTTTAGTATCATAAGTAAGTAAATCATCAAAATCATTGAAGAAGAAAAAAACAATTTGAAATGGAAACTTAATTCTGTCCCCGTCAAATAAAATGTTGCGCGCATCTATTAATTATTAATTAAATAAATATTTTCAATATTTTTCAGTATTTTACACATAAATTTAGGTATTTATAAATTTACACATAAATCGTAGGTATTTATTGGTAAACTTTTTACTTAACTTTTTGTTACTGAAAAAAAAAGGACGAGAGTAAAAAAATAACAGTTTTTATTCTTTTTATTAATATTAATTGTTCTTTATTCTGTGTATTGACGATTTTGGGTAATGTGACGTAAGCAGTGACGTTAAAATAATAATTCTTAAAATTGATTACAAATTTCGCAAATAATTTTTCCATTTAAAGTAACACAATATTTTAATTAATTTCAATGTTTATATAGTTTATTTATTACAATGGTAAGGATTCAAACATTGAATTATAAATAACAGCTTTTATTTATGTCATTAATATCAATGTTTATTTATTCTATATATTAAGGATGTTGAGTAATGTGACATAAGCAGTGACGTAGTTTCGGTTAGGGACAAATAGAAACCGAATCTCCATTGTTAATTTATTAAATGAAGAGCTTGGGTTCTTATTGGAAGTCTGGTCATAATTTTAAGCATTTCATTCTCTTGGGTGGATTCTGGTTTGTGCATATACCATTTTGTTGTTTGGTCGAAATTTAGTTTTTTGCACAATTCCCGGTGGGTCCCCTTCGTGCCGGTTTAGCTCAGTAGGTAGAGCGTTTAGCTAGGAAACACAAGGCTCCTGGCTCTATACCGGCTCTCGCCAGCTCAGCGTATGAGTAGCACAGGGATCTCTGCGGTAAAGTGAGAGGCTGATGGTATGTGTGACGCTCCACCTCAGATACTAAAATAATATCCTTGGTCTAGCGCTAGTGAAAAGGGGATAGTCTCCCTCGCTCTCTCGCTGATACTGACATTAGGCCGCCCCGACGATTTTGCTTTACTTTACTTATTATTATTATTATTATTATTATTATTATTATTAAACAATAATATAATATAAACACCTTCACCTACCTTGGGTCAACCATCACCGACAACCTGTCACTTGATACTGAACTCAGTTGCCGGATCGGAAAAGCTGCCTCAACTTTTGGGAAGCTCACAGCGAGAGTGTGGGACAACAGCAAGCTCACTATCCGTACAAAGGTACAAGTGTATAGGGCATGTGTTATCAGAACCCTCATGCATGGAAGTGAAACATGGACCTTATACTCCCACCAAGAGCGGCGGCTAAATAACTTCTACTTTCGCTGCCTTAGACGTACACTGGGCATCACCTGGAGGGACAGGATCACTAACACAACAGTTCTAGAGAGAGCTCATTTCCCCAGCTTGTGTTCTCTACTGAGACAACGTCATCTCCGATGGCTGGGTCATGTACGTCGGATGGATGATGGACGAATCCCGAAGGACATCCTCTATGCAGAGCTTTCGTCTGGCAAGAGACAGATTGGTCGCCAATTATTATTATTATTATTATTATTATTATTATTATTATTATTTACTCCTTTTAAGTTTTCACATCAGTGTTAGCTGATGGTCTTTCACTGGAGTCTGAGTGACAGCAAGTCTCCTCAGGTCTCCAGGACTCTTCTGAGTATTCTGGCAGATTGCAGCAGTGCAGTGTTCTGAATGGTTTCAATCCTTCCTCTGATATCCAAACTTTCCAAGCTCTTTTCTAATCCTTTTGGGACTGTTCCAAGTGCACCAACTACAATTGGTATAACTTTCACTTTCATATTCCATAACTTTTTCAGTTCTCTGGCAAGGTCCAGATATTTGTCAATTTTTTCATTTTCCTTTAACTTCACCCTGTGATCCGCTGGCACTGCAAAATCCACCAATTGACAAGTTCTTTCTTTTTTGTTAATCAACACAAGGTCTGGCCTTCTTGCTGGGATAAGGTGATCCGTTTTAATTTCAAAGTCCCAGAGAATTTTATGCGTTTCCTTCTCAAGAACAGATTCTGGTTTATGCATATACCATTTTGTTGTGTGGTCAAAATTTAATTTCTTGCATAATTCCCAGTGGATTATTATTATTATTATTATTATTATTATTATTATTCTTTTATAACAGCAGTCAGATTTTCCACATCATGGGCAGACAAGTTATTGGTCTATTATTATTATTATTATTATTATTATTATTATTATTATTATTATTATTATTATTTTATAACAGCAGTCAGAATTTCCATATCATGGCCAGACAAGTTATTGGTCTATTATTATTATTATTATTATTATTATTATTATTATTATTATTATTCTTTTATAACAGCAGTCAGAATTTTTCCATATCATGGGCAGACAAGTTATTGGTCTATTATTATTATTATTATTATTATTATTATTATTAGCTGAAGTGCTTGGGTCCTTCTTATTGAAAGTCTGGTACCAATTTTATGCATTCTCATCCTCTAAGACAGATTCTGGTTTTGAGCATAAATAGCATTTATACAATAATCCTCTAATCCTTTTCAAAAGTTAATAGAAATAAATCAACAAAACAAGAAATAATGTCTCAATAACAGATGCACGCAAATACTTAGAAAAGTGAAAATCGGCTGAATATGTTGTAATTGAATATCGTCAACATGAAAAAAAATCTTCTTCCGTTTTGTACGAAAAGGGCGTTGCGTTAATTATGCATTGATTGTTTCTGTAAACAACATCATTCACTGACAGACAGAAATGATTAATTATCAAAATAAAATAAAATAACGCTGGGAAAAGATCACTTTTTAATATGGCAGACTGACTTTTATGCCAAGAGGTTAGGGAATCGCGTTCATTGTACGTTCATATTTACATTTTCTCAGTTGCTGTTACTTAAGAGTTTTTTTTTGTTTTTTTTTTACACACGATCCTATCGATGGATTGATTTTAACGGCATGTCAACTCGTCTAGGGTTATCTTATACCTAGAGGTTAGGGAATCGCGTTCATTGTACGTTCATATTTACATTTTCTCAGTTGCTGTTTCTTAAGAGTTTTTTTTACACCACGATCCTATCGATGGATTGATTTTAACGGCATGTCAAACTCGTCTAGGGTTATCTTATGCCTAGAGGTTAGGGAATCGCGTTCATTGTACGTTCATTTATTACATTTTCCCAGTTGCTGTTACTTAAGAGTTTTTTTTGTTTTTTTTTTACACACGATCCTATCGATGGATTGATTTTAACGGCATGTCAACTCGTCTAGGGTTATCTTATACCTAGAGGTTAGGGAATCGCGTTCATTGTACGTTCATTTCTACATTTTGTCTGTATATTTTCTTAAGAGTTTTTTCTTCTTCTTTTTTTATGCACACGATTCTATAGATTGATGAGTTGATTTATTTTAACAATTATTGCTCCTTTACCCTCCCCCGAGGTAGTAGTATCTCATCCACGAAAAGCGACGTTAATGCACGCCTAGGAAAGGCATGGTCTGCTATGGATAGATGTTTTTGTTTTATTATATACTGGATGGGTACTCAATTGGTTTAAACCAATATTTTTTTCAACCCATAGATGGAACCCTAATAGGTACTACGACTCCGGGTCAGACAGAAATGATTAATTATCAAAATAATAAAAAAACGCTGGGAAAAGATAACTTTTTAATATGGCAGACTGACTTTTCGAAATAGTTACTATGGACTAAGAGTATGCTTCATTTTAATTCCAGTTGCAGTTTATCGCAATTTCACGCGAGTCATTGCTTCAACATCACAGAGAAAAAGTGTATATATAATATATATATATATATATATATATATATTATATATACTTTGTTGGGTACCAAGTTTCTTGGCTGCTCCTACTCTCTACCAGTAGTTTGTTGTAGAGTTCAGGTTTCGATTGAGAGCTCAATGCTTAATTTTTATAAACAGAGCAAATTTATTTGTGAATAAAAAGGCCTTAAGTATATATTATATATATATATATATATATATATATATATATATTATATATATATATAAAAGAAAAATCTAATGAGTAGACGAACCTAGTAAAAGTTTCGCTTAATGCTCTTCAGGGCTAAATCTGACTGAGTATATATATATATATATATATATATGGGAGTAAATATGGAAAATAAATCCGACAATATTAAGAAAATTTGAAAAAACAAGTGTTCCGAAAATAGGATGAATTTAATTATCGATGTTTAAACATTTCGATTTCTTTAAACCTTCATCAGGATGTATCTTGGGGTGAAGAAATTGATGGATATTTTTATAGATGACAGGAGATGAAAATCTTTTTAGTTGTGTAACTGTATTTGATCAGACTTGCCTTTCAAAAATATAACGCTGATCAAATACAGTTACATAACTAAAAAGATTTTCATCTCCTGTCATCTATAAAAACATCCACCATTTTCTTCACACCAAGATAGGTTTAATGAAACCGAAATGTTTAAACATCGATAATTAAATTCATCCTATTTTCGGAACACTTGTTTTTTCAAATTTTCTTAATATATATATATATATATATATATATATATAATGGAGATTGTGTGTTTTTCTGTCTGTAACCGAAACTATATTACTATACAAGTCACAATTCCCTTTGTTATTTACGTCACATTCTCCATGATTTTATTTTTATCTAAACCTCAATTATTAATAAAATTGTCTACATTATCAATACTGTTAACTATGTCAACATACTGACAACATGCAATATAATTTTATATATACAACAAAAAATAGCGGTTTACAGTGTGAATGAAAGGCTAATTTGCATATTGATATTAAATTCAATTTTAATAGATATGTGCTTAGTATTTGATTTCTAACTGTTTGGTTTTATTTTAATGAATATAAGCAAAAAATCTCTTCAATGAATCTTAAATGAAATCCATTAACAAGATAAAAAACTGTCATTTTATTCTTTACTTCCTCTTTTCACTAAATACTTAAATTAGAAAAACAACAATGAAAGACGAGAGTGATGGAAGAGTAAGTTTCAGTTGTTCCATCTTTTATTATACTCCCTCTATTTCAAATCTTTTATATACTCCCTCTGTTTTAATCTTTTTATCTGTATTCTTATTTAGTTTCATTAGCCTTTCTAATTTAATACAATATTTTATTATATTAAAACTTAAATACTTGCACCCGGAGGGTGCATATATTTGCTAGTATATATATATATATATATATATATATATATATATATTTTCTTAATATATTTTTTTTCTTAATATATATATATATTATATATATATATATATAAATATATATATATATATATATATATATACTAAGCTTTGGTTTCTCTGCACATGGCGTCAGTTTTGTTGGTGTTTCGGCGGGTTGTTCTTTTTTTTTTTTTTACAGTACCTGCTCTTTACTCGGTGGTTACCAATCTAAGTACTGGACAGACTCATCGTTGCTTAACTGCAGCATGATCTGGACCATGCGGAAATAATCGTACCAGGATTTCAATCAATTCCTTATCCTTTCAGCCGTGTTGATGGGCGGGGGGTCTAGGAGATAACATTTGGCAATGGCACTTGATAGAATAAACTGCAGAAAAACCAGACACAGGCACCGACTAGCTTAATGCGAATTAAATTGCCGAATCGTTACATAAACGAATCCTTACCATGGTGCAATGGTTAGCAAGCTCAGCTCGCAGGCCATTATCGTTGTATTGAGTTTGGTTCTCACCGAGTGCCTTCCGGCTTTGGCATTACGCCAGACCAAATCAAACAAAACTGATTGGACAGTGAAGAAAAGAAAAACTGAACGATTCTTTTAATGTGAACTAAATCTTATTATAGTGGTGTTTCGGTATCTGTCTGTCTGTAAGCAAAATTACGCCAATGCTTACGTTAAAATACCCTCGGGAATTGTGTAAGTTTATCAAAGAGTATTTTATTTATAGTCAAAATCATTAATTCATAGAATAAATCTTATTTATTAACGATGTCTCTATGAGTTAGATTTGCCTCAAAACAGCTCATGTTATTAGTGTGTTAAAAAATTTAGGTTACATAATATATGGTGTGGTTAATTTGCATACTGGTTTTTACAAACCGGGGTTAATGAATAATTACTTGGTGTTATTGATCCCTAATATTATTGTTTTATTCACTAACGTACTAAAATCAATCCTATGAATGCTTTTATATAGAAACTAATTAAAAAGACCGCCCTGTCGGCTGGGGCGTTTGAATGCACCGACTGCACCTCTGCAGAGGGGTAAGACTCCCCCAATGGGGCCACCTGCTGGCCGTGGGTGGCGACCCGTGATGCTTAAGGATAGAGCCCAGGTGGATGAGCAGTTCATGACTTGCAATACTCCACTTTGGCCCTATCTTGGGCTAGACGGGCGGTCGGAGAGGCCCCCTCCGATCAATCGGCTTGTCACATCAAGCCCTAGCACCTATATGATTTTCCCAACCCTATTTCCCTTATGGCAAGCCCCAACCCCTTTTTATCATATGGGTGCTAGAAGGCGGTGACTGCGGGTCTACATGTCCTGGGAATGACGTTAAATTCTATCTGATGGTGAGGTTCCAGTTTTGGAGGTTTGGGGAATATGAAGCACCCCTTCATCACCATTGCTCCCTGGTCCACTCTGACCCGGAGTGGTAGTACCTGTTAGGGTCCCATCTATGAGTTAAATAGAAATATGTATTTATAAAAAAATTGTATTATGCATTAAGAATTGATTTATTTCAAAAGTTTATCGGCATTAAATGACCCACTGAGGTTGATATGCCGTAAAACAAAACAAACCAAACCAAACCAATTAAAAAGATTGTAATCTCTTTATATATGTTCTTATTTAATTGCGTTAAAAGAGTTTTATAGTTTGCTTTAGGCATTGTGTTTATATTGGTTTGGTGGTTGGTTTTGAATACTATCACAGTGTAAGTGTAAGGAAATGGGGTAACTATGGTGTTGTTTGTTTACCTTTGATTTATTCTTAATATTTCGAGATAAAGATCTCTTCGTCAGAAGATTTCTGAAAGTCTCGAGCTTGTTGCTAAGATCTGTCCATTCTGTTGTATGACTGGTGATATTTTCCAAATTCCCGACGTGTGTGTATGTGTAAGTCTGTCTGTATGTGTTTATGCGTGTGTGTCTGTCCAACAATGTCTTAGTATCAATCCAGGTTTGGTCTACCCCCTTTTTTATTATTAGACAGGCCTTAGTAGTGTTTGTGGTGTGTGTGTGTGTGTGTGTGTGTGTGTGTGTGTGTGTGTATTTCCAATCTGGGTAATTTACGAGGAAGTGCGTCCCGGTTTCCTGCCTCAGAAATTGCTACCCGGTGACTATTAAAATAACGTCCCCAGCTATGTCGTCTCAGATTTTCTTTTATTCATGTTTGTTTAATGTCTTGTTTTTAGTTTAGATAAACAAGAATTACGACAAAAAAAGAAGCGACACCCCACAAATACATTTACTTGTAGAAAATATCTATCTATCTCCATTTGTTCATATTTGTTCATATCTATCTATATTATTTTGTTTATCTATCTATCTCAGTCTATTCCAAACTATATATCCATCTTCATATCTAAACAAGAATTACGACAAATTACGATAAATAAACAAGAATTACGACAAATTACGATAAATAAATAAGAATTACGCCAAAAAAAGAGAAACTCCCCCCCTCTAAAATACAACGCCCTATGTTGGTTGTTTTCTTTCAAGTAACACCGACATAGCTGGGGCCGTTATTTTAATAGTCACTGGGTAGCAATTTCTGAGGCAGGAGACCGGGACGCACTTTCTCATAAATTACCCTAATTTGATATATTTTATTATATTAAAACTTAAATACGTACGCCCAGCGGTGGGCGCATATTCTTTCGAGTTTCTAATAATTTCTTAAATTGGTTAGGAACATACAGAGGCGTCGTCATCGTCGTCGTTGAGGTAGTCGTGATTGTGGTGGTAGGGGACATCGTAGTCGTCGTGGTCATAGCAGTGGACGTTTAACAGTCATTTACTGCTACTAGCAAATATATGCACCCTCCGGGTGCAAGTATTTAAGTTTTAATGTAATAAAATATTATATTAAATTAGAAAAGCTAATAAAACTAAATAAGAATGCAGATAAAAAGATTTGGAACAGAGGTGGGTATAATCGAAAATTAGAACAACTGAAACTTACTCTTTCATCACTCTCGTCTTTCTTTGTTATTTTTTCTAATTTAAGTATTTAGTTAAAAGAGGAAGTAAAGAATAAAATGACAGTTATTTTTTCTTGTTAATGGATTTCATTTAAGATTCATTGAAGAGATTTTTGCTTATATTCATTAAAATAAAACCAAACAATTAGAAATCAATAATACTAAGCACATATTTATTAAAATCACATTTTTAATATCAATATGCAAATTAGCCTTCCCATTCACACTGTAAACCGCTATTTTGTTATATATATAAATATAATTGCATGTTATTAGTATGTTGATATGGTTAACAGTATTAATAATGTAAAACAATTTTATTAATAATTGAGGTTTAATTAAA
>CM042164.1:8661670-8701670 GCA_023376005.1 Doryteuthis pealeii | reverse complement strand
TTCTATTTAACCCATAGATGGGACCCTAACAGGTACTACCACTCCGGGTCAGAGTGGACCAGGGAGCAATGGTGATGAAGGGGTGCTCCACATTCCCCAAACCTCCAAAACTGGAACCTCGCCATCAGATACAGTTTAACGTCATTCCCAGGATATGTAGACCCGCAGCCACCGCCTTCTAGCACCCATATGATAAAAAGGGGTTGGGGCTTGCCATAAGGGCAATAGGGTTGGGAAAATCGATTGATCGGAGGGGGCCTCTCCGACCGCCCGTCTAGCCCAAGATAGGGCCAAAGTGGAGTATTGCATGTCATGAACTGCTCATCCACCTGGGCTCTATCCTTAAGCATCACGGGTCGCCACCCACGGCCAACAGGTGGCTCCATTGGGGGAGTCTTACCCCTCTGCAGAGGTTCAGTCGGTGCATTCTAACGCCCCAGCCGACAGGGCGGCCATTTTGTTTAGCACAAGTATAATTACCAACATAGGAACATGTATCATACAACAAAATAAAGCTGGTCCTCTGTGGATCACATCCCTACTTCTCCACATAGTTACCGTTTCTCTCAATAGCATGAAAAGTCTCATGAAAGAGGGTTTGAGAGGCAAACATTATTCCAGTGACGAAGTAGTGAAATCTGTAGTGAAGAAGTGGCTCAAAGAACAGTTAACAGAATTTTACAGAGAGGGATACATGCTCTCATTCGAAGGTGGAACATTGTTATTGAGAGAAATGGTGACTATTTAGACACGTAGGGGCGTGATCCACAGAGGACCAGCTTCATTTTGATGTATGATACATGTTCCTGTGTTGGTAATTATACCTGTCTGAAACAAAATGGCATTACATTTTGACTCACCTATGTAGAGAAGTAGGGATGTGATCCACAGAGGATCAGCTTCATTTTGATGTATGATACATGTTCCTGTGTTGGTAATTATACCTGTCTGAAACAAAATGGCATTACATTTTGACTCACCTATGTAGAGAAGTAGGGATGTGATCCACAGAGGATCAGCTTCATTTTGATGTATGATACATGTTCCTGTGTTGGTAATTATACCTGTCTGAAACAAATGGCATTACATTTTGACTCACCTATGTAGAGAAGTAGGGATGTGATCCACAGAGGATCAGCTTCATTCTGATGTATGATAAATGTTCCTGTGTTGGTAATTATACCTGTCCTAAACAAAATGGCATTACATTTTGACACCCTATGTGGAGAAGTAGGGATGTGATCCACAGAGGATCAGCTTCATTTTGATGTATGATACATGTTCCAGTGTTGGTATTTATACCTGTCCTAAACAAAATAGCATTACATTTTGACTCCCCTATGTGGAGAAGTAGGGATGTGATCCACAGAGGACCAACTTCATTTTGATGTATGATAAATGTTCCTGTGTTGGTAATTATACCTGTCCTAAACAAAATGGCATTACATTTTGACACCCTATGTGGAGAAGTAGGGATGTGATCCACAGAGGATCAGCTTCATTCTGATGTATGATGCATGTTTCTCTGTTGGTAATTATACCTGCCCTAAGCAAAATGGCATTGCTCTTTGACTCAGCTATGTGGAGAAGTATGGATGTGATCCACAGAGGATCAGCTTCATTTGGATGTATGATACATGTTCCTGTGTTGGTAATTATACCAGTCCTAAACAAAATGGCATTACTCTTTGACTCACCTATGTGGAGAAGTAGGGATGTGATCCACAGAGGATCAGCTTCATTTTGATGTATGATACTGTTGGCGTTTTTTGTATACAAGGCGTGTGTTAAATGCCCACTCTTATTTAAAGACTCGGCGATCATCATGTGACCATACTCTTGGCCAATCACTGGCAGTACTCTGCTGCTGATATTGTTATTTATACTGGCTGTTCTGATTATAACTGCCCATTGCGGTGAACCTTCGTGGACGACGGAACATAGGATTATATCACTGGACCTTTGACACTACGCAGGATTCCATAACTTAGGACTTATGTTTCTGTGTTAGTACTTATACCTGTCCTAAACAAAATGGCATTACTTTTTTACTCACCTATGTAGAGAAGTAGGGATGTGATCCACAGAGGACCAGCTTCCTTTTGATGTATGATACATGTTCCAGTGTTGGTATTTATACCTGTCCTAAACAAAATAGCATTACTTGTTGACTCTCCCTCGATTTAACCTCCAAACTCAAATAAAGTCCCATTATTTTTGTAATCCGAGTCTTTCTGCTCAATTACAATGAGAGCTGCTGTGAGCGGTTTAAAGTAGGCAAAGTGTTAAGTATGTCATGGTGGGGAGAAAAACACCGGTTAGTTATATCTGATCATAGACTCTCTATTTAAAAGAAAAACACTTTATTATTTCAACGAGAATCAAACATTTGAAAAAATAAAGCTAGTGTTATTGCGACAACCAATTTTATTTCGTGACCCACGGGCTGAGAAATCCTGCTCTAGAACACCCGGGACAGGGCAAGGCTTGACACACAAACATATAAACGATGTTTATCGACTTTTAGAAAAGAAAAGGAAAACACGATGACGTCATAGTTGCTCTGACTGTCATGAGAAATTGGAATGTTCTTAAAATAGAATAAAATGAAAATAAAGATCAGAGTATATATATATATATATATATATATATATATATATATATATATATATAAGGGGATAGACTCCTTCGCTGTATGGCTCATACCGACATTAGGCCGCCCTGACGACTTTACGACTTTATATATATATATATATATATATATATATATATATATAAAGTAGTTTGATATATTTATAAATAAAAAGTGTTTAATTTCAGTAATGAGTATAATATATATAATATATATATATATATATATATATATATATATATATATATTACATTTATATACCTACTCATATTTATATATAAGTTAGGATAGAATAGAGAAAGACTCAACACCACTTGTCAGTTTCGTGCCTATGCGATCAACGGACCTCGTTTACACACACACACACACACACACACACACACATATATATCTACCCGGATTTTAATAGCATGTCAAACCCTCAAAAACACTTCAATTTTTATAGTTCTTCTATAATGCTCCCTTTCAAAAAATCTATAAACAATTTCTTCAAATAAGAAATCTTCTCCTGACGATGACCTAAGGTCGAAACTAGTGAGAATAAATAACATATAAGAAATATTCCTGATTGTCTTATTACTTTTTGTTCATACTATATATATATATATATATATATATATATATATATATATATATATATATATATCTTTCTTCCTTTTCTTGGCACACAGAATCTATTGCTGTAATTTCTTAGGTATAATACCATGTGAATTGCCATCTATTTCCTTTTTCTATGGTCTATATTTCTGAGTTCCACCTTTGTCCAGTTTAATAAGGGTCCAGAGTATCTTAACAGAGAGTCTTCTAAAGTATTTATTCCAATTTATTAGATTTCTGTTGTATAGTTTGGTCACGAGAAGTTTAGATTTGTTCTTCTGAGTCATTCCTTTCTTACTTTTTCTTTCATCTCGTTTTGCTTGATGGTGTCCACTTCCACTATTCCCAGATATTTGTACAGGCGAATTATAAAGTAACTCCCTTCCCTACTTTAAAAATCTTTTAATTTATTTCTGAATCATTGTTTTTACAGACAATTAATAGTGAGAACAACACACATAGCACAAAGTTGTTATTCTAAATACTATTTGGGCATCACACATTCGCATCCAGCTTCTCAAGCCGCTCGGTAAACGCATCAACTGATCTTCCCAGGAACTCTAATGGAATGGTTGAAATAAATTCTCGTAATTTTGAATTTGTGAAATTGTAAAGTTGGCGATGTCCGGTATCGAACCAGGAACATTGTGCCTCCTAACCGGATGATCTACCGACTGAGCTAAACTGGCCCTATAAAGATAGGTAGAATAGTCTGAATAATCCAAATAATCCAAATTATCTAGCCTCATCTAAAAAATTCAGAGAAATAATACATTAAAGAATTGAGAAAAATGTAAGTGCATATAAAAAAATAATAATTAATTTTAAAAAATTCAAAATGTGGAATTACTTTTCAACCACTCTGTACTTTTATTTATCTCTATTTGAGTTTTCACATCAGCGTCAGCTGATGGTCTTTCACTGGAGTCTGAGTGACAGCAAGTCTCCTCAGGTCTCCATGACCCTTCTGAGTATTCTGGCAGATTGCAGCAGTGCAGTGTTCTGAATGGTTTCAATCCTTCCTCTGATTTCTAAACTTTCCAAACCTTTTTCCAATCCTTTTGGGACTGTTTCAAGTGCACCAACTACAATTGGTATCACTTTCACTTTCCTGTTCCATAACTTTTTCAGTTCTCTGGCAAGGTCCAGATATTTGTCCATTTTTTCATTTTCCTTTAGCTTCACCCTGTGATCTGCTGGCACTGCAAAATCCACCAGTTGGCAAATTCTTTCTCTTTTGTTAATCAACACTAGGTCTGGTCTTCTTGCTGGGATAAGGTGATCCGTTTTTATTTCAAAGTCCCAGAGAATTTTATGCGTTTCGTTCTCAAACAGAGATTCTGATTTATGCATATACCATTTTGTTGTATGGTCAAAATTTAATTTTTTGCATAATTCCCAGTGGATCACCTTCCCAACCCAGTCGTGTCTAGTTTTGTATTTTCGTTGTGCTAGTTTGCTACATTCGCAGAGTATATAGTTTACAGTCTCATCTCTATTACTGCATAGTCTAAATTTACAATTTTGTTGGGTCTTATCAATTTTCGCTTTGATATAGTTTGTCCTTATGGCATTATTTTGTGCAGCAATTATTAATGATTCTGTTTCCCTTTTGAGGTTTCCTTTTCTTAACCATGTCCAAGTCTTTTGATGTGCAACTTCTTCTATTTGTCTTTTGAAGCGTCCATATATTTGTTTTTCTTCCCATTTTTGGTTTTTAGTCTTTGTCGTTTTTCTGTTTGTCCATTTCTCGTTTCTACTATTGTTGGCCGCCATAAGTAGTTTGTCTTTGCTCTTTTTTGTGTAATCTTCAAGTTGTTGGATTGTGGTTTCTACGCATTCCTCTGTGTTGGCAAGTCCTCTTCCCCCTTCCTTTCTTGTCACATATAATCTATCTCTATCATCTCTAGGGTGGAGAGCCTTGTGCATGGTCATTAATTTTCTCGTCCGTTGGTCAATCTGTCTGAGTTCTTCTTTTGTCCATTTTAAGAATGGTCCTGAGTATCTTATAATGGGGACAGCCCAGGTATTAATTCCTTTGATCAGATTTCTGCTGTTAAGTTTAGTTTCTAGAAGTTTTCTAGTTCTCCTGAGATATTCGTTTTTAACTTTTCCCTTCATTTCTGCTTGCATGATATTGTCCGCTTCTAAAATTCCTAAGTATTTGTAGCTTTCATTTTCATCAAAAGATTTTATTGTTTCCTGATTTGGCAGTTGTATTCCATTCATTAATTTTCTTTCACCCCGTTTTATTACAAGCATAGCACATTTTTCAATTCCAAATTCCATCCCTATATCCTGGCTATATATTCTAATAGTTTGTACTAGGCTCTCCAATTCTTTTTCATTTTTTGCAAAAATTTTAATGTCATCCATGTACATCAGGTGGTTTATCTTTTCTTGGGCGCATTATTATTATTATTATTATTATTATTATTATTATTATTATTATTATTATTATCATCAGCATTATTATTATCATCATCATCATTATTATTATTATTATTATCATCATCATCATTATTATTATCATCATCATCATCATCATTATTATTATTATTATTATTATTATTATTATTATTATCATCATCATCATCATTATTATTATTATCATCATCATCATTATTATTATCATCATCATCATCATTATTATTATTATTATTATCATCATCATCATTATTATCATCATCATCATTATTATTATTATTATTATCATCATCATCATTATCATCATCATCATTATTATTATCATCATCATCATTATCATCATCATCATTATTATTATTATTATCATCATCATTATTATTATTATTATTATTATTATTATCATCACCATCCTCATCCTCACCATCATCATCATCATCATTATTATTATTATTATTATTATTTGGATGCTTTCCTCATTGGGGAGTTCTATTGCATTCCACCCGTTGTTTCTTTTCGCCCCTATTTCATTATAAGCATGGCACATTTTTCAATCCCAAATTCCATTCCTTTATCCTGGTTGTAGATTCTAATAGTTTCGACATGTTTCTTTCTAGTTCTTTTTCATTCTTGGCAAATATCTTAGTGTCACCTCTGTACATGAGGTGGTTTATCTTTTTCCTGCGACTTTCAGATTTCTTTTTCTTTTTCTTTTTTAGCCTCCCTTGCATTTTCTCAGTATATAAATTGAGGGGCATCATAGCTATAACAAATAGTAGTGTCGAAAGTGAGCCTCCTTGGAAAATGCCTCTTTGGATTTTAACTTCTGCTTGGGTGTGTATTAATATTTCACTCCTTGTGAGTTTTTAACACCAGCGTTTGCTGGTGGTCTTTGACTGGAGTCTGAGTGACAGCAAGTCTCCTCAGGTCTCCAGTAAGACTAGATAAAAAGAGAACTCACTGACTTGTCTATACATAAGTCACACATAAGTCACTAGCGCTAGACCAAGGAGATTGTTTTAGCATCTGAGGTGGAGCGCCACACCTACCATCAGCTCCTTACTTTACTGCACAGACCCAGGGTGCTACTCATACGCTGAGTTGGCGAGGACCGGTATCGAACTAGGAACCTTGTGGTTTCTAGCCGAACGCTCTACTGACTGAGCTAACCATGGTCGAAGTTTACTGCCTCCGGTCAAAATGTCACCCTGTCGACGGGGCTTAGAGTATTCTGATTATGTCCCATGTAGAGAGGCAGCAATATTAAATGGAATGACCTGGATATAACACTTAATTGTATATGATGGTGAGGCTCCAGTTCTGGAGATCTGGCGCGTGTGGGGTATCATTGCTATTATTCCCAGGTCTACTCTGACTCGGAGGGGGGTAACAAAACTAAATGGAATATCCTGGATATAACAGTAAACTGTATATGATGGTGAGGCTCCAGTTCTGGAGATCTGGCGAGTGTGGGGTACCATTGCTATTATTCCCAAGTCTACCCCGAATCGGTGGGGGTAGTACCTGTTAAAGTCCGCAAAGTGAATTTTTTTAGATAAGGCTTGATGTGTATAATTTTGATTTTTTGGACTGTTGTCCTTATCTTTATTGTGCTATATATAAACACAAATTTTCGGCCGCTCTATCCTCCGACATTCCTTAAATGTTCCTTGTGTATCCCAGCATAGAAATGTCCCAACTTCAGAAATCATTTTTAGTAATTTGCCTGTTGATCTTCAACACCTGTTTGATCAAAAGTCAAACTATTAAAAATGATTTCCCAGGCTGGGACACCTCTATGCTTGGATACACAGGGAACACAAGGGGAAGGCCGGAGCATGAAGCGGTCGACACATTGTGTTTATGCATACAAGAATAAAGATGAGGACAACAGTCTAAAAGATTTAAATCATATTCCAGCAAAATGCTCATGAATACCATATACAGTGAAATAAATCTTTGTTGTATACTCACATCTCTGGTATGAAATGGGGAGAGACAGACAGATAGAGTAGAGATGGGGTGAGATGGGGTCATCTGAGAAAACACAAGGATACAGTGACAAATGCTACTGGCACTCAACTATGAAAAAAAAGAACAGAGGAAATGGTCTTTCTCGTGCAACCAGTAATATCACATCTGGTATATAATGGGGAGAGAGGGACAGACAGACAAAGTAGAGATGGGATGAGGGGTCTTGTAAACTCAGCAGCTTTTTGTCTGCTGCTAATTCGGCCGCCATCTTCTTTGCCGTTGGGCTCTTGGGGCTGCTTTTCCGTGTTTATTTCTTTGTGTTGGGCTGGTCATCGCTTGTTTTGATAACTCAACAAACGTGACTGGTTGTTTTTTCTAATAAGTCTTTTATTTCAACAATCCAGCCCATCTTCAACCGCCGCGGTGGAGAATGACTCTCGAAGCGAGCAGCCTATGGATCCCATTTTTCGTCGCATCTCAAACTAAAACTATCTCACGCCTGTAGTCTCGCACTATCGGAGGGTTCCAGACGGGGTCATCATCAATCAATCATGACCCTAACGGTTATGGAAATTCCCCCACTTAATACTCTCCGATTTTTAAATCTAACGAACTCTTATTTAAAAATATTCTTACTACCGTACATACATCATTGAGATCGCAGGAATTGTCGTTTGAAATTTAATAGAAAGACATCGAGATGAATATGTTACTGTGGTTCTCAAACTTTATACAGTCTGGGCGCACTTACAGTACTACAGATACTTGATAGCGCACTGTATACATAATAGGACTAATATGTTATTAAGTCAACTCAGTGGTTATCAAATTTTATACAGTCTGGGCGCACTTACAGTACTACAGATACTTGATAGCGCACTGTATACAAAATAGGACTAATATGTTATTAAGTTAACTGTTAAATATATATAAAAAATAACACATTTAACAAAAGCAAACTTAACATACCTCTATGAAGTTTATTCATTCCTGTGTTAATAAGAAACATGAGCTTGATGAGACCTTGCGATATCTTCAATGTTTGGTCTTATGTTTGAGAGACAAACTCTCATTTCCTCATCAATGCATTGAAGAGTTCCTCTCTTTTTACACTTAATTGTATCGAGGGTTGAAAATCCCAGTTCACATTGTTTAAAACCTGTGTTTTTGTTTAGTTGCAAGACAAGTAACTTATAACTATCATAATAATGTCGCAACGAAACAAGCAGAGTGTTCGTAAAGAAATGGTATAATATAGTAACTTAGTATACATTTGCTTTTCATATCTGGATAGATTTTTCAGGAATACTGCGGAGCGCACCTGAAAAAGCTCTGGTGCGCACCAGTGTGCCCGGGTGCACTGTTTGAGAAATACTGCTGTAACGTAATGAAATATATTAAATTAGAAAGACTAACGAAATTAAATAAGAACGCATATAAAAAAGATTGCACTTATTTTGATTATATTTTAATTGGTTTCTATATAAGATAGTTCAGAGGATTGATTTTGCAATTTTCTGAAAGAAATCGTCCTCCAATCAAGGATGTATGTCCAGAGACCAAAACTTCACCTACAAATAGATATCTACATACACACAGCCCTGACGATTGGGGCTGAAGAATACGCCGACTGAACCGCTGCAGAGGGGCAAGACCAACCCCCTAAAGTGAACACCTGCTGGCCATGAGGGTGGTGACCCATGATGCTTAAGGGCGGAATCCTCATAGTTGAGCAATCCATTACATACAACACTCCACTTTGACCCTTACTTGGGCTAGACTGGTCACGTCAAGCCCTAGCATCTATATGATTGTCCCAGCCCTATTGCTCTTATGGCAAAATCCAGCTCTTTTTATCATATATGTGCTAGAAGACGGTGGCTGAGGGACTTAGTGTTCTGTGTGTTACATTAAACTGCATATCGTGGTAATGTTCTAATTCTGGTGCTCTGGCGAGAATGGAGAACCCCTTCATTGCCATTAATCCCAGGCCCACCCTGATCCGGAGTGGTAGTATCTGTTAGGGTCCCATATATCTATTGAGTATATATAAAATGGGTTTTAAAAAATGAGTACAAAACGATTTGAATACACAAGAATGAATAAAACAAAACGTCCTCGGCATAAAATAACCCAAAAAGGTGGAGATGCCGTAAAATCCACCCAGCCAAAACCATCTATTATGAGACAGAAACTAAATAATTTATCTACTGTCCCATAATAATTGTTACGTTTACTGTATAAATTTTCATATGCAAATGTACTAACTATTATGGTACAGTAGTTAAAATAAAATTATCTACTGTCCCATAATGATTGTGACATTTATTGTATAAACTTATATGCAAATGTACCAACTATTATGGTACAGTAGATAAAATAAAATTATCTACTGCCCCATAATGATTGTGACATTTATTGTATAAACTTATATGCAAATGTACCAACTATTATGGTACAGTAGATAAAATAAAATTATCTACTGTCCCATAATGATTGTGACATTTATTGTATAAACTTATATGCAAATGTACCAACTATTATGGCACAGTAGATAAATAAAATTATCTACTGCCCATAATGATTGTGACATTTATTGTATAAACTTATATGCAAATGTACCAACTATTATGGTACAGTAGATAAAATAAAATTATCTACTGTCCCATAATGATTGTGACATTTATTGTATAAAACTTATATGCAAATGTACCAACTATTATGGCACAGTAGATAAAATTATCTACTGCCCATAATGATTGTGACATTTATTGTATAAACTTATATGCAAATGTACCAACTTTATGGCTCAGTAGTTAAAATAAAATTATCTACTGTCCCATAATGATTGGGACATTTATTGTATAAACTTATATGCAAATGTACCAACTATTATGGCTCAGTAGTTAAAATAAAATTATCTACTGTCCCATAATGATTGTGACATTTATTGTATAAATTTATATGCAAATGTACAAATTATTATGGGACAGTAGATTAGGGAATCAAAAAATGTGTATTACAAAATGTGTTTTTAAAAACTGAGTTTGGAAAAAACTTGTATGCCCAACAATAAAATAATCCAACAAGGGTTGACATGCCGTAAAATCCAACCAACCAACCAACAAATAAACTAAATATTCTAAGAAATTTTGGTAGACTGTGAATTGAGGGGCGTACCATAGTCTACCGGACTGATATTAGTGGAATATAAAATGAAGTCCAATGTATACATTTTTAATTTCTCAATTGGGATTAATATTTAACTGCTATTATGAAAAAATATTAGATAATTTCTTCTGTTTCTGTTTGTTTATTTTGAAATATACTTTTCAGCGTAGTTTTAGTTCAATAAAAGTTTTCTAACTAGGCGAGAAAGAAAGAAACAGAGACAGACAGACAGATAGAGACTGAGAGAAAGAGAGATAGTTAAAGTAATCAGTACTGATGATGATGATGATGATGATGAATCTTAGCTTTGTCTAGCACAAGGCCTTGAATATAAGGAACCCAGTGAGAATCCACAACACTACCAACAATGGTCCAGATCGATAATTGTTATAGGTGATACACCCTATTTGACCAATGGAATGCGCCGACAGCTTACTATAAATAAACAGGGATAATTGTGGCTTAGGAGCAAGCCAATGCGAGTGCCAATAACTCTGTTCGTCGGACGTAATTTCCACATCTCTCTATTGTATTGTCTACTTTCTGTTAATCCATTTTTCTACTTTTCGTTACCCGTTGTTTTGTTCTTATTTGACCCCTTAAAACCTCACAACAATAATCATTAGACTAAGCCGGGCAGCCTAAAAATATTGATATTATCTGCGTTATTCGGACTATTGTCCTCATCTTCATTGTTATCTGTACGACAATGAAGATGAGGACAATAATCCGAATAACGCAGATAATACTAATCATTAAGCCTTATCTAAAACATTAAGAGAAATAATAAAAAAAAAGATATTAAGTTTAGCTTAGTTTTGGCACGAATGTGTATGGCGTCCCTTGTGAGAATCGAACCCTCTACTCAATATTATTTGATCTGCAAGACTAGTTTGTAAAACATTACGCAATACCACGAGAATGTATTTTTTTTATTTATTTATTAAGCTTTGATTAGCCCAGAACATAAACAGCGAGTTGCCTACAGTACTGTAACTAGGTCAACCGTAGATGAATAAAAACATGGTTGAAGATTACGTGGATGGTGAGTTATATATACATATATATACATATATATATATATATATATGTGTGTGTGTGTGTGTGTGTGTGTGTGTGTGTGTGTGTTGTTGTTGTTGTTGTTGTTGTGTTATGAGTAAAAGTGTATGTAGTTTTGTGTTGGTAGATTTGCAGTATAATTTGTAGGTATGTTTGTTTTGGGTCCTAATTAGTAAGGTGTCTAGGAAAAATGAGACAACTTACAAAATATATCGCAAACCCAACAACAAAAATGATATATATATATATATATATATATATATAATATATATATATATATTCTTAAAATCATGTTCTCGAATTTTCGTTAGAGTAGCATTGGTTGGTAGTTTATCCAAAGAGTGGTCAATATATTTTGTAATATATTGAGCATTTGTAATATATATATATATATATATATATATATATATGTAGTATCATTAATAGATAATCCACAGAGTGCTCAATGTATTTCTGAAAACATAGAGTATTTATGATATATATATATATATATATATATATATATATATATATATATATATATTTATGAGAAGTAAATACACAAGCGATGTGTTTTGATATGGCTTTTTAGCCGACATTTTTGGGGAGAATATGTGCTTAATTGAAGTCGTACCTAATTTTGAAAGTTAATTAATTAATAATTAATTAATTAGGTGGGCATACCTATTCAAATTTAAGGCTAAACCAATCGAGAAAAATCAATCTCTGTATATACATTTCGGCCTATTAGGCCTCATCAGCAGAGCTATAGATAGGAAGACCGCCTTGTGCGTGATTCGAATATACATATATATATATATATATATATATATATATATATATATATATATATATATATATATATATATATATATATATATATATATATATATATATATATATATATATATATATATATATATATATATATATATATATATATATATATATATATATATATATATATATATATATATATATATATATCGAATATATATATATATATATATATATATATATATATATATATATATATATATATATATATATATATATATATATATATATATATATATATATATATATATATATATATATATATATATATATATATATATATATATATATATCGATATATATATATATATATATATATATATATATATATATATATATATATATATATATATATAATATATATATATATATATATATATATATAATATATATTATATATATATATATATATATATCGATATATATATATATATATATATATAATATATTATATATATATATATATATATATATATATATATATATATATACATTCTTCAAATGCTACTGTCACGTTTTTGGTAGTAGTAGCATTAGTAGATGATCCAAAAATTTCTCAATATATTTCTTAAAATGTAGACCATTATAATACATATATATATATATATATATATGTGTGTGTGTGTGTGTGTGTGTGTGTGTGTGTATATATATAATCTTGAATTTAAACAGTTACTCCTACCTTTAGATAAAAGCATTTTTTTTTGTTTAAGTTGTGAGTCAGGTTTGGTAAGTCTTAAAATATAAAGAAAAGAAAATGAAGCTTTGAAAAACCGCATTGTGTGTTTATGTGTGGGTGTTCCTTTGATATTTGAGGTTGTATAAAATGTCCTTCTCGATTACCACTTGGTATTCAATCTACAGTTGTCAATCGACCCAGGTCTTTTTTTTATTAAATGGGGGAGATGAATTGCCTATTTCAATAATACACCTGTTTGTCAGTTCATAGCTTTTAGATCAGACAGAGATAACCAAATGCTAATTGTGTCCGATTCATAATGCTCCTTCCGGTCGCCGATACAACGACCCAAATAATATAAATGTCAATATTATGTGGTTTTCAGACCTGCCGTAGCAGGTGGTTCACTGGAGGCTGATTGACAGCAAGTCTCTCCAGGTCTCCAGGACTCTTCTGAGTATTCTAGCCGATCTTAGCATTGTTGTAGTTTGGATAGTCTCGATTTTTCCTCTGATTTCCAATTCACCCAAATTCTTTTTCAAGTATTTGGGGATCGTTCCACGGGGCCCCGATTTCAATTAGTACGACCCTACCTTCATGTTCCACAGTTTTCTCAGTTCTCTAGCAAGGTCTAGGTATGTATCTATCTTTTCACTTATTTTCACTCGGAGGTCGACCGGACGGCAAAATCCACGAGATGACAATTTATTATTGTTCACTCCTTTTGAGTTTTTCACTGGAGTCTGAGTGACAACAAGTCTCCTCAGGTCTCCAGGACTCTTCTGAGTATTCTGGCAGACTGCAACAGTGCAGTATTCTGGATGGCCTCGCTTCTCCCTCTGATTTCCAGATTTTCCACACTTTTTCCAACCTTTTTGGGACCATTATTATTATTATTATTATTATTATTATTATTATTATTATTATTATTATTATTATTATTATTTTATTATGTTCACTCCTGTGAGTCTTTCCCACCAGCATTAGCTGATGATATTTCACTCGAGTCTGAGTGAAAACAAGTATCCTCAGGTCTCCAGGACCCTTCTGAGTATTCTAGCCGATTTCAACAATGCTGTTGTCTGGGTGGTCTCAATTCTTCCTCTGATTTCCAGTTCTCCTTTTTTCCTAGCTTTTTAGGACTGTTCCTAGTGACCCACATACAATTGGTATTACTTTCACGCTCATATTCCACGGCTTTTTCAATTCTCTGGCAAGGTCCAGGTATTTGTTTATCTTTTCGTTTTCCTTCATCTTCCCCCTGTGATCTGCTGGAACTACAAAATCTACCAGATGACAAGTTCTCTTCTTTGGTTAATCAATACTAGGTTTGGTCTTCTGACTGGGATAAGGTGATCCGTCCTTATATATAGACAAAAGTCCCAGAGACTGTTATGCGTTTCATTCTGAAGAACAGATTCTGGTTTATACATATACCATTTTGTTTTATGGTCAAATTTTAGTTTTTTTTTTGCATAATTCCCAATGGATCACCTTTCCAGCCCAGTCATACCTAGATTTGTATTCTCGTTGTGCTAGTTTGCTACATTCACTTAATACATGGTTTATGGTTTCATCTCTGTCACCACGCAGTCTATATCTACTGTTTTGTTGTGTCTTATCAATTTTTGCTTTAATATACTTTTTCTTATAGTATTGTTTTGAGCAGCAATTTTTAGCGATTCAGTTTCTCTCTTGAGGTTTCCTTTTCTTAACCAATTTTTTTTTTAATTGCAACCTCTCCAATTTTTCGTTTAAAGTATCTATATAATTGTTTTTCTTGCCATCTTTGTTTTCTTGTTTTCGTTGTTTTTCTGTTCGTCCTTATGTTACAGCTGCTGTTATTGGCTGTCATATGTAATGTTACGTTCGCCTATCGCTCTCCACGTTTTACAACGCTTTTCCATCAGAGATACCAAAGAAAAGTGAGAGGGTACATGCAACAATTGGCAAAGAACAATAAGACATAATATTATTTTTAAGACATTTTATTCAGAAAGTCGAGAATTGAGATGAGGATAAAATAGAAATCCCCAGGCTGGGGTATATGTAGAGGCATCAGGGAAGATATCCATCGTTACCCTGTCTGTTAGGGTTTGAATGAGATAGTAAGATAGGTTTTGTTATAGTTTCGGCCCGTAGGTCATAGTCAATTCGAAGATATATATATATATATATATATATATTATATATATATATATATATATAGTTTTGGACAACAGGCAATGAGAGCAGGTTGTATAAAAATTCCATGGCGGAATATAACACTTAACTTTGTTTTAGCGGGTTCATTCTTTTATCTCCGTGGGGTTATATCCGGTGATTTTTCTTTTATTCTTGTTTCGGTCCATATCTGTATGGATGACTATTCCAGGTATCATTTCTTTTATGTTGCGTTCTTAATAGTAGTAACTTTCTTCATGGGAACGCTCTTCTCCCGTCCAAAGCGAGGTGATGGAATCCTACTTTGTTCACTGACCGGGTCCCAAGTGCCAACTGAAAACTGATGATAGGGATCTCTTTCCTTCCCCAAATCGTGACGTCACCTATCTCGGTAAGCTTGGCGTACGTGAGGAAAGCAACAAGTGTAGTATCAGTTGTTCGTTTAGGGTCAATTTCTGGGACTCCCTCCCTCCACATTGGCGTCAGAGAGTCTCTAAGAATATTCTAAAAGTTTCTAATTGTTTATCATTTGATTATACGTAACAGTAATTTTTCTTTGCTTTTTTTTGTTTGTGTGTTCTCCGAGTTCTTGGATTGGAGCATCTACGTAATCCTCTATGTTGACAAAACCTCTTCAACTATTCCAATATTTTTTCGTCTTGTAAACATAACTTTTACTACATATAACATATTTACAATACGACAATACATTAATCACGGACATATTCTCCCTTGTATGTGTTATGACAGTAAATAAAATATGGGATTATTTCCATCTTTCATTTTAAGCCTTTGATCTGTAAAATTAATAAGTTTATCTCTGTAGATATCTGTTGTAGACATAACTCATTCTATTTATAATATATTTGCAAAAATGCAAATACTTTTCAATTTGAAATAGTGCCAAATGCATTGAAAATGCATGTTTTTAGTTGGTCTGTTATAAGCTGTTCTGACCAATTTAAACATAACTTTTTGTACAATCAATAAAGTAACTTCTGTAACTATAAAAATCATAATTTTCAATTTATAGTTCAGATATTTAACTTTGTTCAAATTGGATATATTGTGAATGTATATGAAATTAGGATTTTTAGTGTTTCATTATTTTTTTCATTTCAAGAGTTAGGGTCAAATTATTTCGATAGCTAGGGATTCATTTTGTGGTTAAGTTGCAAAATTTAGGGTTTTTTAAAAGTTATAGCTTTTTTTTCTTAATGTAGATTTGAATTTGTATTATAACAATAGTGAAACTGCTTGATCTAAATTTAGAAACAAAAACTCTTCCTGTGTAACAATGACCACGAGAATCATAGAGGAAAGGGTGTCTGAATAAACACTTTCTTCTTAGTGGAGAAGGTGATGTTCATGAAAGAAAAAGAATCATGATTATTGTTGTACCGGCCGTTCCTACAGTGGAGAATATACACCGGTTCTCACTATAAATAGTGAGACACCGAGTGAAAAGGTTGTACTGTTACCGTTTAGCGGCAAGCTAGCCGTTCTGGTACCTTATTGTAAATACACTTGTCTCATTTTACCCTACCTCGACTTGACTTCTTTTTTTACTGTTGAACTAACATCACAACAATTATGAATATCTTAAATTAATGATTGAATACGACAATACATTAATCACGGACATGTTCTCCCTTTTTGCATTTTCCTTTAATTCAAAATTGACTTCCGTTTTTGTGCACAGACCTAATCCTTCTGAAAACGTGCGAGGAAATTCGTTTTTCAAATCTTTTATAAATCTTTCTGTTTTATTCAGCTTGTTATTCTCTACACTATCAACTTTGTTACAGAAAGAATTTATTGGTAATTCCCAAAAATTAAATAAAACCATCCAGTCTGTGCCAAAAAGATTCATTGAACCCGGGAGTACATATACTTTGGACTTTTGAATTATTCCCATTAGCGAAACATCACATTTTAATTCACAAACGAATTCAAGTCTCTTACCAGAGACACCTTTCGCAATTTTATTAGTTCTACGTAACTCTGGACAACCGATTTTTTTCCATGTTTGCTCACTTATCACAGAGATATCGCTACCAGAATCTTTCTGCTTTATTCGGCTTGTTATTCTCTACACTATCAACTTTGTTACAGAAAGAATTTATTGGTAATTTCCATAAATTAGATAAAACCATCCAGTCTGTGCCAAAAAGATTCATTGAACCCGGAGTACATATACTTTTGACTTTTGAATTATTCCCATTAGCGAAACATCAAATTTTAATTCACCAATGAATTTGCGTCTCTTACTAGAGACACCTTTCGCAATTTTATTTGTTCTACGTAACTCTGGACAACCGATTTTTTTCCATGTTTGCTCACTTATCACAGAGATATCGCTACCAGAGTCGAGTAATAATTTAACAGTCTGTCCATTTATTTTCACATTCACATATTTTCGTATGGGACCATTCTGGATACTTTTAGTCAAAACAACGTTTACATTATTTTTGAAGTCTCTTTTAGTCCCTTTTTTCTGTTTTAGCATACAGTGAGAACTTCTGTGATCTATACGCCCACAACAAAAACACGCACTAAAAAATAACAAAAATAATTTCATTAATCTACCCATTCAATATAAGTGATTTATTTTTAATTTTTAGATCCCAGACAGCTCTGCTTATTTGTGATAAAAATTATCCTATAACAGAGTATATTGTGATAAAAATAGTATCCGGATTTACGGGTGGTACATATGGTATCCTGTAAAAACGAATTATCCAACCCTTGTAAATACAGACATATATTCAGGTATATTAATTTCGTGTTTCGAAAGAATCGACTAAAAATATTTCTCCAAGTAAGATCTCCCTTAGTAAGTACCTTTTCACCTTAAAATGAATGTTTTTTTCATACATTCTCAACTATACACACACACACACACACACACACACACATATATATATATATATATATATATATATATATATATATGATAAGTTGTAAACACGGTGTGTTTGGAATGGCTTTTTTGCCGACAATTTTGGGGAGAATAAGTGCCCAACCGGAGTCGTACCCAATTTTGAAAATTAATTAATTAATTAATAATGAATTAGGCGGGAATACCTATTTAAAAGTATGGCTAAACAAATCGAGAAAAATCAATCTCTGTATGTACATTTCGGCCTATTAGGCCTCATCAGCAGAGCTATATATATATATACTAGCAAATGTATGCACCCTCCGGGTGCAAGTATTTAAGTTTTCATGTAATAAAATATTACATTAATTTAGAAAGGCTAATGAAACTAAATAAGAATGCAGATAAAAAGATTTGAAACTGAGGGTGTATAATCAAAAAATAGAACAACTGAAACTTACTCTTCCCCCACTCCCGTCTTTCATTGCTAAATAATCCTAATTTAACTATTCAGTTAAAATAGGAAGTAAAGAATAAAATTACTGTTATTTATACTTGTTAACGGTTTTCTTTTAAGATTTATCCACGAGATGTGTGCTAATATTCATTAAGATAAAACCAAACAATTAGAAATCAGTAATACGAAGCACATATTTATTAAAATCAGATTTTTTATATCAATATGCAAATTAGCCTTCCCATTCACACTGTAAACCGCTATTTTGTTGTATATATAAATACAATTGCATGTTATTCTGATGTAGATATTGTCAACAGAATTAATAATGTAAAACAATTTTATTAATAATTGAGGTTTAAATAAAAATAAAATCCTGTAGAATGTGACGTAAATAACTAAGGGAATTGTGACTTGAATAGTAATATAGTTTCGGTTACAGACAGAAAAACACACAATCTCCATTATAATAAGATATATATATATGTGTGTGTGTGTTACGTAGAACTGCAAATAAGAAAAGTGTATACACAGAAGAACTGCTCAATGCTATGATAGCAGATCAGGGATAAAAACTAAAAATAATAAAATATGGATATTATATGTCCGTTACTTAATTTTCATGTGACAAGAATAGTAGGAAAATGTTGTTAATAAAGCGTTTATATGGCGTGATGTGTGTTCATGTGGTTAGAACTTTTTACACAAGACATTTACTCGAAAACATATAACGTGCTAAGGTCTTATTAAACGTTACATTCAGATTTGAGAAAAAAATGAATAGATAGATAAAAAAAAAAGAAGAATGTTTTCCCATAAACACCTACTTTATATCTCGCTAATGACTATATTCTCCAGATATTGTTTTAATACTTTTATTTCTTGCTTTCTTTCTCCTGTCTCTCCCCTCTCTCTCTCTCTCTCTCTCTTCTATATATATATATATATTATATATATATATATATACCTTTTCTTGATACATGTAGCAACGAATCGTCTCTAGGGTGTAAGGCCTAGAGCATAATTTTCCCCGGTATCCTGCAACACCTTCCGGCGGACACTCTAACCATTAAATTCTCGGGAAGCCTGCTAGTGTAATGGTTAGAGTGTCCGCCTGTCAGCCTGACAGGTAGGGTTCGAATCACGCACAAAGCACTGCCCTGTCTATAGCTCTGCTGATGCGGCCTAATAGGCTGGAATGTACATACAGAGATCGACTTTTTCTCGATTTGTTTACGCTTTACATTTAAACCGATATGCACGCCTAATTCATTTAATTATAATTAATTAATTAACAAATTAGGTATGACTTTAATTAAGCATATAATCTCCCAAAAATTGTCGGCCTTCGCCCTTTCAAACACATTGTTTGTTCACTTCATATATATATATATATATAATGGGTTTCCTAATGCAATTATTGCGAATTAAAAGCAAATATCTTCGGTCAGGATTTCAACTCGGCTTGCCGATGCAATTCCATGCTAATGACCCTCATGTCATTACGTCTGATGCAGACTGATATCTGCGAAAGTTGAAAATCCTGACCGAAGATATTTTGCTTTTAATCGCATAATTTGTGCCTTAGGACCCATTATAATATATATATATATATTATATATATAGTATATATATATAATATAGAAGTTGAACAACAATGTGTTGAAAAGGGCGAAAGGGCCGGACATATTTTTGGGAGATTATATGCTAATTAAAGTCATACCTAATTTGTTAATTAATTCATTATAATTAAATGAATGGCGTGCTATCGGTTTAAATGTAAAGCGCTAAACAATCGAGAAAAAGTCGATCTTCTGTTATGTACATTCCAGCCTATTAGCCGCATCAGCATGATGCTATAGACAGGGCAGTGCTTTTGGTGCCGTGATTCGAACCGCTACCTGTCAGGCTGACAGGCGGCCACTCTAACCATTACACTAATGCAGGCTTCCGCGAGAATTTAATGGTTAGAGTGTCCGCCGAAGGTGTTGCAGGATTCACCGGGGAAATTATGCTCTAGGCTTGACACCTAGACGACGATCGTTGCTATGTATCAATGAAAAGGTATATATAATATATATATATATATATATATATAAGAGAGAGAGGAGAGAGAGAGAGAGAGAGGGGAGAGACAGGAGAAGAAAGCAGAAATAAGTAATATAAACGATATCTGGAGATATGGCCCCTCATTAGCGGAGATATACAAGTAGGTGTTTATGGTAAAGACATTCTTCTTTTTTTTTTATCTATGCTATTCATTTTCTTCTCAAATCTGAATGTAAGACGTTTAAGTAAGATCCTGAGCACGTTATATGTTTTTCGAAGTAAATGTCTTTGTGTAAAAAAGTTCTAACCAAGAAGCACACATCACGCCATGTAAACGCTTTATTAATCAACATTTTCCCTACTATTCTGTCAATGAATAGTAACGGACATATAATATCCATATTTATTATCTTTTAGTTTTTATCCCTGATCTGCTATCGATGAAGCATTGAGCAGTTCTTTCCTGTGTATACACTTTCTTTTTTGCAGTTTCCTACGTAAACACACACACATATCATATATCTTATTATGATGGAGATTGTGTGTTTTTCTGTCTGTAACCGAAAACTAATATTATATTCAAGTCACAATTCCCTTAGTTTATTTACGTCAGCATTCTACAGGATTTATTTTTATTTTAAACCTCAATTATTAATAGAAATTGTTTTAACATTATTAATCTGGTTTGACAATATCTAGCATCAGGAATAACATGCATTGTATTTAATATACAACAAATAGGGGTTTACAGTGTGTAATGGGAAGTGCTATTTGCAGTATTGAATAAAAAAATCTGGATTTTATAAATATGTGCTTCGTATTACTGATTTCTAATTGTTTGTTTTATCTTAATGAATATTAGCAGCACACTCAGTGTGATAAATCTTCAAAGAGAAACCGTTAAACAAGTTATAAATAACAGCTATTTTATTCTTTACTTTCCTATTTTACTGAATAGTTAAATTAGGTTATTTAGATGAAGAGACGGGAGTGGGGGAAGAGTAAGTTTCAGTTGTTCTAATTTTTTGATTATTAACCCTCTAGTTTCAAATCTTTTATCTGCATTCTTATTTAGTTTCATTAGCCTTCTAAATTAATGTAAGTATTTTATACATGAAACTAAATACTTGCAACCCGGGGGTGCATACATTTGCTCGTATATATATTTATAGCTCTGCTGATCGAGGGCCTAATAGGCCGGAAATGTAACAACAGAGATGATTTTTCTCGATTTGTTTAGCATACTTTTAAATAGGGTTATTCCCGCCTAATTCATTATTATGTAATTAATNGGGAGAAGAGAGTACGTCTAATAATTCGTGTTGTTTGTTAATGGGTTTAGGGTTAGGAGTTAGGGTTAGGTAGTTAGGTTTAGAAGAGCGTAGGCGTGATAAGGGGCATTATGATATTATATAATGATTTTGTTAAAAAAAATCTAAAAATCGTTTGTTACAACGCGGATATTGACGGTGTAAATGAAAAAAATGTCCTTTCTAAATCGAGATCAAAAAGGTTGGCCTAAAGGTCATATGGTCCGAAGAATCATTCTATTTTTCCTTGTTTACTGTTGTGGTGGTGCATCATGGTAAGAGTGAATGAACCTAAAACAGATAGAGGGTAATTTATGAGGAATGCGTCCGGTCTCCTGCCTCAAAAATTGCTACCCGGTGACTATCAAAATAACAACCCAGCTCGGTCGTAATTCTTGTTTATTCATCGTAATTTGTCGTAATTCTTGTTTTGAGATATGAAGATAAATATATAGTTTTTGATAGACTGTGATAGATAGATTAAACAAACAAAATAATATACATAGATACGAACAAATGGAAGATAGATAGATATTTTTCGACAAGTAATGTATTGGGGGTGGGGGGTCCGCTTCTTTTTTTTGTCGTAATTCTTGTAAAATTTGGTCGTAAATAGTCACCGGGTAGCAATTTTTTGAGGCAGCATTTTTTGAGGCAGGAGACTCAATTATAATAAAATTGCTTCAACCATTTTTTTTAGTGTTGTCCATATCTACATACAAATAACATGCTATTGTATTTATATATACAAAAAATAGCGGTTTGCAGTGTGAACGGGAAGGCTAATTTGCATATTGATATAAAATGTGATTTTATTAAATATATGCTTAGTAATTATTGATTTTCTAACTGTTTGGTTTTATTTTAATGAATATAAGCAAAAAATCTCTCCAATGAATCTTATATGAAATCCATTAACAAGAAAAAAATAAGTGTAATTTTATTCTTTATTTCCTAATTTAACTAATAGTTAATAAGTAAAATCAGCAATGAAAGACGGCAGTGATGGAAGAGTAAGTTTCATTTTCTATTTTTCTATTATAACCCACTCTGTTTCAAATCTTTCTTATCTGCATTCTTATTAAGCCTTTCTAATTTAATAGATATTTCATTACATTAAACTTAAATACTTGGCACCCGGAGGGTGCAATATATTTGCTAGTTTAAAGTAATATAGATAAATATGAACAAATTGAGATAGATAGATAGATATGAAGATGGATAGTTTTGATAGACTGAGATGGGTCGTTATTTTATAGTCACCGGGTAGCAATTTTTGAGGCAGGAGACCGGGACGCACTTCCTCATAAATTACCCAGAGAGTAGTTAAAGAAGAGTCGTAAAAAGATGCAAACTAATTGGATTCGACGTAGATTATAAAAACTCATTTAATTCAAATAGACTTCCTAGACAAACATTTAGTTTTTAAAAGAAATTTGAAAACAATACGACCGTCTACTTTCATATTCATCTACTCCAAGCACCACCCTCCATAATTAAAAAAAAGTCCATCAATCAAGATTATCTGACAACATTAACGAATCTATCTATCTATCTATCCTATTCTATCTATCTATTTATCTGGCAGCTGCTATCTATCTATCTTCTTAGTCTATTCAGATGCTATATATCTTAGTCTATTCATATTTATCAATCTATCTATCTATCTATCTTAGTCTATTCATTATATATCTATAGTCTATAAATATCTATCTTAGTCTATTCATATCTATCTATCTTCTATTCTATCTATCTATCTTGGTCTATTCAATTATATATCTATCTATGTATGCTTAGTATATTCATATCTATCTATCTATCTATCTATCTTAGTCTATTTAGATCTATCAATCTATCTATCTATTCTATCTATCTTAGTCTATTTAGATCCTATCAATCTATCTATCTATCAGACAGGCTGGCTATCTATATATCTATATCTATCTTAGTCTATTCATATCTATCTATCTATCTATCTATCTATCTTAGTCTATTCATATCTATCTATCTATCTATCTATCTTAGTCTATCAGATCTATCAATCTTATATATATTTTAGTCTATTCATTATATATCTATAGTCTATTCATATCTATCTAATAACTATCTATCTCTATCTCTATCTCTTAGTCTATTCTTATCTATCTATGTATCTTAGTCTAATTCCCATCTATCTATATATCTATCTATCTTGGTCTATTCTTATCTAATCTATCTATCTTTGGTCTATTCTTATCTATCTTTATCTATCTATCTATCTATCTTGGTCTTATTCTTATCTATCTTAGTATATTCATATATATATATATATATCTGTCTATCTATCTTAGTCTATTCATATCTATCAATCTATCTATCTATCTTAGTCTATTCATTATATATCTATATATCTACCTATCTATCTATCTATCTTAGTCTAATCATATCTATCTATCTTTCTATCTATCTATCCTTGATCTATTCTTATCTATCTATCTATCGATCTATTCTTATCTATCTATCTATCTATCTATCTTAGTCTATTCATATCTATCTATATATCTATCTATCTATCTCTCTACTATCCTTAGTCTATTCATATCTATCTATCTATCTTAGGTCTATTCATTATATATCTATATATCTTTCTATCTCTCTATCTATCTTAGTATATTCTTAATCTATCTATCTATTTTGGTCTATTCTTATCTATCTATCTGTCTATCTATCTTAGTCTATTCATAATCTATCAAATCTATCTATCTATCTATCTTAGTCTATTCATTATATATCTATAGTTATAAATATCTATCTCAGTCTATTTCATATCTATCTATATATCTATCTATCTATCTATCTATCTTGGTCTATTCTTATCTATCTATCTATCTATCTATCTATCTTGGTCTATTCTTATCTATCTATCTATGTTAGTATATTCTATCTATCTATCTATCTGTCTATATATTCCTAGTCTATTCAGACTATCTATCTTAGTCTATTCATATCTATCTATCTATCTATCTATCTATCAGAGCAGGCTGGCTATCTATCTTACTATTTATCTATCAGACAGGCTGGCTATCTATCTATCTATCTATCTATCTATCTTAGTCTATTCATATCTATCTATCTATCTATCTATCTATCAGACAGGGCTGGCTATCTATCTATCTATCTATCTATCTTAGTCTATTCATATCTATCTATCTATCTATCTATCTATCAGACAGGCTGGCTATCTATCTATCTATCTATCTATCTATCTATCTTAGTCTATTCATATCTATCTATCTATTCTATCTATCTATCTATCTTAGTCTATTCATATCTATCTATCTATCTATCTATCAGACAGGCTGGCTATCATATCTATCTATCTATCTATCTATCTTAGTCTATTCATATCTATTATCTATCTATCTATCATGGTCCTATTCAGATCTATCTATCTTAGTCTATTTAGATCTATCAATCTATCTATCTATCTATCTTAGTGCTATTCATTATATATCTATAGTCTATAAATATCTATCTTGGTCTATTCATATCTATCTATATATCTATCTATCTATCTATCTTAGTCTATTCTTATCTATCTATCTATCTATCTCTATCTGGTCTATTCAGATCTATCTATCTATCTGGTCTATTCTTATCTATCTATCTGTCTATCTATCTAGTCTATTCATATCTATCTGTCTATCTATATTAGTCTATTCATATCTTATCTATATATCTATCTATCTCTATCTATCTTAGTCTATTTTTATCTATCTATGTCTTAGTCTATTCATATCTATCTATATATCTATCTATATATCTATCTACCTATCTATCTATCTATCTATCTATCTTCGGTATATTCTTATCTATCTATCTTCTTATCTATCTATCTTAGTCTATTCATATCTATCAATTTTATCTATCTATCTTAGTCTATTCATTATAATATCTATAGTCTATGAATATCTATCTTAGTCTATTCATATCTATCTATATAATATAATATATTATATATATATATATTTAGTATATTCTTATCTATTTATCTATCTATCTATATATCTATCTTAGTCTTATTTCATATCTATCTAATATATCTATCTATCATTCTATCTTTGTTTATTTATTATCTATCTATAGTATAAAAATATCTAGTCTATTCATATCTATCTATCTATCTAGTCTATTCATATCTATCAATCTATCTTGGTCTATTCTTATCTATTCTATCTATCTATCTATCTATCTTAGTTTATTCATATCTATCTATCTATCTATTCATGTCTATCTATAGTTTATAAATATCTATCTATCTTAGTCTATTCATATCTATCTATCTATACATACATACATATGATAAGTTTGTAACAAGGTGTGTTTGGATATGGTTTAGCTTTAAATGGGTTAAGTGGTGAGTTTATTGGCTAATAATACATATATAAAGGCAGACGATGGAAGTGGCGTGGTGTAATGGTTAAAGTCATGGGAAATGGACTCGCGCCGCCGAGTTCAAATCCTGGATGTGGTACTGCATTTTCACTTAGCGCTAATACCCTTGGGAAAGGTATGAATCCTAATCTCCCTCCGCTATAGATTAAATAGTAGGACTGGCCGGGCTCTTTACCTAGGTTAGGTAACTGGTCTAGGAGAAAGAAAACTCTGAATTCAAAACCTGTTGAAGAAATTGACTTTGTGTCCCACATCCTGCTCGTGCGGAGGGAGGCTAACGTGTCTAGCCTCTCTGAAAAATAAGGGCTAACGTGGAGTGTTTGCATGTCATACCAGAACACTATTTTTTTGTTTCCAAATAGACTTGAGAGAATATCTCTTCTGGCTGAGCACGAAAAGACCAGACAATCTGCGCAGTGAGACTCACATCTTGCTAGCTTGGCTTCTAACTTCTAACTGACTAACTGAGTTGCTTACTCCTTAAACCGGAAGAGAGCTTTCTATGGGGTTTCCGGTTCTCACGGTCTATCCCCAGAAAGCAAGGTCAGAGTGAGGACAAGCGCCGTCACTCACCCTCAAGGCCATCAGCTATACTGATCGCCATAATGATTTCTACACTACCTTAAAAATGTATTAGGAATCCAATTATTATGTAACATCCCTCATAATCATACATTTTAAATTCATAATTAATTATGAATTTACTTTTTACTTGCCTCTCCATTTTGAGGCTCTACCATATTCTGGTACTTTCTAAATTACTTCGAATTCTATTCTCTCTTTCTGCGCGGTTGTCTGGTTCCCCCCATGCATACATCAATTTTACATTTACAACAAGTTTTCAACAAAAAAACACTGCAGGGCCATTTACAATTTCTTGACAAAATCAAAACACAAATGGACCAAAGTTGTATATATACATATATATATATATTGAGGGATATTGTAACTCTAGTTGAGCACGAAAAGACCGACAGTCTTAACAGAAAACGTTTCAACAGCAAAAGTATGGTGGTCACCGGTCCATCAAATAATCGTTAATAAATCGTATCCGAAATAAATATGATAAGAGATAGCTCGATGGAACTATTATTAGCCCTTACTTGAGTTCACTTGCACCGCACAGGTGATTGTTTCAAATATGGGGGGGGGGTAGGGCTTTTTGCCGCACCCCTTACTTTGCTTGATAGATAAAAGGCACAAAATTCTCGCTGTTAGATCTTAGTTGATAAAAAAAAAAAATAAAATAAATAAAAAGACACTCGATACAGTTCAGTGAGTAAATTCGTGACATCATTTGGTTGTTAGTTTAAACTTGATTGGTTTATCAATATTATGTCAGACATATTGTTTTCGTTGGATGACTTGGCAGTTTAATCTAAAATCCTTTAGCTCTGATCCGGAGTGGTAGTACCCATTAGGGTCCTATCTATGGATTAAATAGAGTAGGTATAATCGAAAAATAGAACAACTAAAACTTACTCTTCCTTTAATTTTCCACCACTCCCGTCTTTCATTCATAAATTTTCCTAATTTAACTATTTAGTTAGAATAGGTGTTACATAATCTATGCAGTTGCATAAGATTATTGTCAATCCCCTGTATTTCTAAAGGGATTGCCCTTTTCATATCACGGGCGGGACTTTCCATAGAATATTACAGAAAGCCCGCAAAATACGTGAAGTCACGTGGGATCTGGTTAGGTCCTCAGTTTCAGTTGGATGTCAGGCAGAGAAGAGGTACTGCCTTAACTGGAACTCACCTGCATACGCGCACTATGTTTAGTTACATTAAATGTTTAGTTAAGTAAATAAAAGCTTACGAAAATAACACGGTTTTGTGGTTGGTGAATGTCTTGGTAACAAGACTGATCTAGAAGAAGAAATGAGTTAAGTGCGACCGACCACCAAGACGAAGTCCAGACGCTAGAAGAAGAACAGAAGAAGAATATAAGTAAGTAAGTGAAGAAGGGTATACAACATAGGAAGTAAAGAATAAAATTACAGTTATTTCTTCTTGTTAATGGATTTCTTTTAAGATTTATCTCTGAGATTCTTGCTCAAATTGATTAAGATAAAAACCAAACAATTAGAAATCAATAATACTAAGCACATATTAATTAAAATCATTTTCTTTAATGCAAATTAGCCTTCCCGGTCACACTGTTAACCGCTATGTTGTTGTATATATAAATACAATTGCATTTAATTAGTATGTAGATATCGAACTTCCGGTTTCGACCGGGGGTCCAGTGAGCTTCGGCCACTGGACCTTACAAGTTAATAGCGTCGATCCCAGGGGGGCTATCCCCCCAGGCAATACCTGCCCCCTGGTCTTAAAGGGGCAGGGCTTATTGCTTAGCGCCTGAGGCGCCCCCTTGAGGCGGAATGCCAAAGGGATCGACGCAATTTTTGTTCTTTCCCACCCATGAGCTTCGGCTTGTGGGTGGGCCCACGTTAAAACGAGGCCTTGTGCCCAGCCCATACAAGTGGGGTATGAGACAAATACATCGAACTTCCGGTTTCGAAGCTCACTGGACCTTACAAATTAATAGCGTCGATCCCAGGGGGCTATCCCCCCAGGAAATACCTGTCCCCTTGATTTAAAGGCTCGCACGTACCTCTAATTTCAGTTCTCAACACAATGCAAAAATCTACCGTGAGATAGCTCATAACTCGTAAGTTGGGGCACTCATAAGTCAAAGGACCACTATATATATGTGATATATATATATATATATATATATATATATATATATTGAGGATATGTGCTTAATTGAAGTCATACCTAATTTTGAAAATTAATTAGTTAATAATTAGGTATGACTTCAATTAAGCACATAATTTAAATGAAGCTACAGTTGCAAATTTTCAAAAAAATGTTCCCTATTTTGGAATACGCACAATATTTTGTTCCTCGATTAATTTGAGAAAGGAAGAACCATCAATAGTGAATATTATATAGCATTATTGGTGCGTTTGAAGGAAGAAATCGCTAAAAAACGACCACAAATGAAGAAAAAAAAGTTCTCTTTCACCAAGACAATGCACCGTATCACAAGTCGATTGCAACGATCTCAAAACTACCTGAATTGCACTTCTAATTGCTTCCTCATCCACCTTATTCTCCAGATCTGGCCCCCAGCGACTACTGGCTGTTTATAAACCTCAGATGAATGCTCCAAGGAAAGAGATTTGGCCTCAATGAAGTGATATCGGAAACTGAGGCGTATTTTGAGGCCAAAAAACAAATAGTTCTACAAAAAAGGCATCGAATTGTTACAGAAGCGTTGGAATCAGTGTATCACCCTAGAAGGATGATGAATGAAGTCGAATTTTGCCTAAAAGTTGTTGTTTTATTAGTTAGGCCCGGGACTTATTGAGGGATGTGTTATGTGAAATGATAATAGAAAAACGTTTTGTCATAGATGCATGCCACATCATTTTACAGACAAAAAAAAGTCGCCATTTTTCGTGAACCCCACCAAATTTGGACCGCCCTGTCGGCTCAGGCGTTAGAATGCACCGACTGCACCTCTGCAGAGGGGTAAGACTCCCTCAAATGGGGCCACCTGTTGGCCGTGGGTGGCAACCCGTGATGCTTAAGGATAGAACCTAGGTGCATGAGCAATTCATGACCTGCAATACTCCACTTTGGCCCTATCTTGGGCTAGACGGGCGGTCTGAGAGGCCCCCTTCGATCAGTCGGCTGGTCACGTCAAGCTCTAGCACCTATATGATTTTCCCAACCCTATTGCCCTTATGGCAAGCCCCAACCCCTTTTTATCATATGGGTGATAGAAGGCGGTGACTGAGGGTCTACATGTCCTGGGAATGACGTTAAACTCTATGGTGAGGTTCAAGTTTTGGAGGTTTTGGGGAATGTGGAGCACCCCTTCATTACCATTGCTCCCTGGTCCACTCTGACCCGGAGTGGTAGTACCTGTTAGGGTCCCATCTATGGGTTAAATAGAAAAATGTATTTATAAAAAAATTGTATTATCCATTAAGAATTGATTTATTTCAAAACTTTATCGGCATTAAATGACCCACTGAGGTTGATATGCCGTAAAACAAAAAAAAACCAAATTTGGAGAGATAAAAATCGACATAACTCCGCCAATTTTTCGAAGCTGAAATTTTGGGGATTGTCTAACTTTAATATAGTCCACACATGTACAAAAAAGATTTGTCATAGATGCATTCCACATTGGGATATTGATCTTGCTATGAAAAAATCAGAAATCATCAATAACTTAGAATAGATTGACTTTAAGACTTTTCTGATAGCAATTTTGGTATTCCTTTGGCAAAAATGCTTTCATAAACCAATTTTCAGAAGTAGGGAAGCTCAAGAACTTATTTTAGAGTCAAAAATAAATTGCAAAAAGTGCACTTTTTTTCGCGAACCCTACTAAATCTGGAAAGCTAAAAATCGACATAACTCCGCTAATTCTTAGAATTGGAAGCTCAAATTTTGGAAATTGGCTAAATTTAACTAAGTCCACACGTACAAACAGAAAATTTGAAGGGGGGGGGGTCAACTTTTTCTGGATGATTTGACTTGGAATTAGCCGTGAGTGAGTGAGTGAGTGCAAGAGAGAGAAAGAGACAGACAGACAGACAGACAGAGACTCACAGTGCGAGAGAGAGAGAGAGAGAGAGAGAGAGAGAGAGAGAGAGAGAGAGTTCAGTGAACCTTCAGATGGTCTAGAGACTTGGAATTCTAGACAGAGAGACACACACAGTGAAGAGAGTTCAGAGATGTCTAGAGCCCCACACCCGTGAGTGAGTGAGTGCGAGAGAGAGAAAGAGACAGAAAGACAGACAGACAGACAGACAGAGACACACAGTAGAGAGAGAGAGAGAGAGAGAGAGAGAGAGAGAGAGAGAGAGAGAGTTCAGTGAACCTTCAGATGGTCTAGCGCCCCACTTGGAATTACCCGTGAGTGAGTGAGTGCGAGAGAGAAAGAGACAGTCAGAAAGACAGAGAGAGAGAGAGAGAGAGAGAGTTCTCAGATGGTCTAGCGCCCCACTTGGAATTACCCGTGAGTGAGTGAGTGCGAGAGAGAGAAAGAGACAGAAAGACAGACAGACAGACAGAGACACACAGAGAGAGAGAGAGAGAGAGAGAGAGAGAGAGAGAGTTCAGTGAACCTTCAGATGGTCTAGAGCTCCACTTGGAATTACCCGTGAGTGAGTGAGTGCGAGAGAGAGAAAGAGACAGAAAGACAGACAGACAGAGAGAGACACACACAGTGAGAAGAGAGAGAGAGAGAGAGAGAGAGAGAGAGAGAGAGAGTTCAGTGAACCTTCAACTTTACTTTTTCTGTATGATTTGACTTGGAATTACCCGTCAGTGTCAGTGCGAGAGAGAAAGAGACAGACAGACAGACAGACAGAGACTCACAGTGAGAGAGAGAGAGAGAGAGAGAGAGAGAGAGAGAGAGAGAGAGAGAGAGGGAGAGAGAGAGAGAGAGAGTTCAGTGAACCTTCAGATGGTCTAGAGCTCCAACCCTCTCCTAAGATTTCTTTATTATCATTCAGGTGTATTCGTATGTAATGCTAATTTTCTACTAACTTCCCCGTTTTCTTCTCGAAAGCACTCAATCATTGCGAATTTTATGAACGAACTTTGTGATTTTATCTATTTAAAAAAATTGTCACAATCATTCAGACTTAAAAAGGTTATTTCGACATGGATTAGACCACAGTACTACAAAAAACAACCACCTGGCTGGGTTAGAAGAATACACCGACTGCACCTCTGCAGAGTGGTAAAATCCCTCCAATGGGGCCAACAGTTGGCCATGTGTTGCGATCTGTTTTATTTACAGACATATTAAACATATTACAGCGCATAATTCATTACATTCAATTTTATTATGCTTTTATACAACATTTGATTTATAGTCAAAATCATTAATACATAGAATAAATCTTATTTATCAACTATGTCTCTATGAAAATCTGAGTGAGATTTGTCTCAAATCTGCCCATGTTATTAGTCCATTTTAAATCCTGCAATGTGTGTTATATATCAGTAAGAAATAAAGCTTTACATAATATATGGTCTGGTTAATTTGCATACTGGTTTTAACAAAACCAGGTTTAATAAATAATTAATTAGTGTTATTGGTCTCTAATATTATTGTTTTATTTTCCAACGTATTAAAATCAAACCCTATGAATGATTTTATGTAGAAACCAACTAAACTAAATATAATTAAAATAAGTGCAATCTTTTATATGCGTTCTTATTTCATTTTGTTAGGCTTTCTAATTAAATGTATTTCTATTTATAATTAAATGCTATTTTTCTTATTAAAGAAAAATGTAACAAAAAGATTTTGTTAATCAGCTGAAATGGATTAATGTCATTTCAGTTTATGTAAATATGGAAAATTGATTTGATATACGAGGAAACTGAGTTACGAGTCAGGGTACGAATATATTCTGCTTTTCATATATATACTTACCAACACCTCCGCGCGAGTAGGATGTGACACAGTGGCAATTTCTTTAAACAGGTTTTAACAGGTTTGAATTCAGACTTTTCCTTCTTATAGACTGTTTGCCAAACAAAATGAAAGAGACCTAGGCGTGGAAGTTTGGATAAATCGAAAATCAAAAATGGCTAATTTGCATAGATCAGATTTAAAAATACGAATGATAAACATGTATGGCTTAGATTTATTTAACAGTTTAACTAAATAAGTTTAATATTTTATTTTAAATCATCATTATTAAATCAGTAATACCATCATCATCAATCATTATTAAATTAAATTATTGATACCATCATTATTAATCATCATTATTAAATCATTAATATCATCATTATTAAATTAAATTATTGATACCATCATTATTAATCATCATTATTAAATCATTAATATCATCATTATTAAATTAAATTATTGATACCATCATTATTAATCATCATTATTAAATCATTAATACCATCATTATTAAATTAAATTATTGATACCATCATTATTAATCATCATTATTAAATCATTAATATCATCATTATTAAATTAAATTATTGATACCATCATTATTAATCATCATTATTAAATCATTATACCATCATTATTAAATTAAATTATTTAATCATCATTATTAAATCATTAATATCATCATTATTAAATTAAATTATTGATACCATCATATTAATCATCATTATTAAATCATTGATATCATCATTATTATTAAATCATTAATAGCTTGTTCTTAAATCTTCCATCCGTTATTATCCTGCAACACCCTCTGGTTAAAAATGTCACCGTCCAAATTGTTCAAGATGAAATGCAAAAATGTAAATCCAGATTATCTGGTGTCATTTAATTGCAGATTTCTCATTTATCCCTTTTTAATTCACCCAATTTTAAAGAGGAAACATTCCAAATGGTCTTGCGTCTATCAAGCATCTGTCATGGCGCGTTTTCTCGCGCCTTAGAGGGTCTAGGGTTACCAACAGTCCCAGTAGTTTTCCATGGACTCGCTGATTCTAAATCGACAGACATCAATTTAATTTCTTAGCTCTCATGAATTGTAACAATAATTAGTGCACTTATTGAGAGTTTATATAGTCTAGTATTCACTAGAGAGTTCTCCAAAGGAAAGGTATTCATAAAATAGGGGAGGTAACTCTAAATTACTTATTACAGTTTGTTTCGCCCGATTTTAAGTTCCTGAACCATATTTCAACTTGGCTTGTGTTGATTGTTTCTAAAATTTGTTTCATAAAAGATAATCATCTCTTTTCAGAATGCATATAAAAAAATCAGATAATTTATGAGGAAGTGCTTCCCGGTCTCCTGTCTCAAAAGTTGCTACCCGGTGACTATCAAAATAACAACCCCAGCTCGTCGTAATTCTTGTTTATTTATCGTAATTTGTCGTAATTCTTGTTTAGATATGAAGATGGATATATAGTCTCGAATAGACTGAGATAGATAGATAGATAGATAGATAGATAGATAGATAAACAAACAAAATAATATAGATAGATACGAATAAATGGAGATAGATAGATAGATAGATAGATATTTTCGACAAGTAAATGTATTGGGGGGGTCTTCTTTTTTGGTTTATTTAAACTAAAAACAAGGCATTAAACAAACATGAATGAACAAAATCTTAGTATTTAAAGTAATATAGATAAATATGAACAAATTGAGATAGATAGATAGATCTGAAGATGAATAGTTTTGAATAGACTGAGCTGGGTCGTTATTTTAATAGTCACCGGGTAGCAATTTTTGAGGCATGAGACCGGGACGCACTTCCTCATAAATTACCAAAAATCATATCCACATTCGTCATATTATACTCTACCACTTCGAGGAAGGTTGGAATGCGGCACAGTCATTTTGCGATCTTAATGAACTTTTTGCTGAAAGAACAAATAGTGTTATTGTTTTTGTTGAATAGAATTTGTCGAAAAATATTTTATGCCCTTCTTCCTGTAGGTTTTGTTTTGTTTTGTTGTTGTTTATTCTATTGATGATCTACATGTATTAACTTTCACTAGCAAATATATGCACCCCTGGGTGCAAGTATTTAAGTTTTAATATAATAAAATATCATGTTAAATTAGAAAGGCTAATGAAACTAAATAAGAATACAGATAAAAAGATTTGAAACAGAGGGAGTTTAATAAAAGATTTGAAAAGAGGGAGTATAATAAAAAATGGAACAACTGAAACTTACACTTCCATCACTCTCGTCTTTCATTGTTATTTTTTCTAATTTAAGTATTTAGTTACAAGAGGCAGTAACGAATAAAATGACAGTTATTTTATCTTGTTAATGGATTTCATTTAAGATTCATTGAAGAGATTTTTGCTTATATTCATTAAAATAAAACCAAACAGTTAGAAATCAATAATACTAAGCACATATTTATTAAATTCGATTTTTTAATATTAATATGCAAATTAGCCTTCCCGTTCACATTGTAAAGCGCTATTTTGTTGTATATATAAATATAATTGCATGTTGTTAGCATGTAGACATAGTTAACAGTATTAATAATGTAAGACAATTTTATTAATAATTGAGGTTTAGATAAAAATAAAATCATGGAGAATGTGATGTCAATAACTAAGAGAATTGTGACTTGAGTAGGAATATAGTTTCGGTTACAGACAGAAAAACACACAATCTCCATTATAATAAGATGTATTATGTATGGAGGCGCGTGGGCTAGTGGTTAGAGTTGTGGGAAATGGACTCGTCGATTCGAGTTCAATTCCTAGACGAAGCTGTTGGCATTTCACATAGCGCTAATACCCTTGGGAAACGTATGAATCCATATATTCTCCCTTCAGCTATGGGGTAAATAGTAGGGCAGACTGGGCCCTTCAGCCTCGGGTAGGTAACTAGTCTAGGAGAGGGATAACTCTGAATTCAAAATTCCCTCCAGCTATGGGTTAAATAGTAGGGCAGACTGGGCCCTTCAGCCTTGGGTTGGTAACCAGTCTTGGAGAGGGATAACTCTGAATTAAAAATTCCCTCCAGCTATGGGTTAAATAGTAGGGCAGACTGGGCCCTTCAGCCTTGGGTAGGTAACCAGTCTTGGAGAGGGATAACTCTGAATTCAAAATTCCCTCCAGCTATGGGTTAAATAGTAGGGCAGACTGGGCCCTTCAAACTTGGGTAGGTAACCAGTCTAGGAGAGGGATAACTCTGAATTCAAAATTCCTGAGGTCGGTCGTTGATTGGGTTTGTGACAACCCTTGATGCACCAATTCTTTCCTATCGACTGTGCCAAAAAGTGTGGATGGTCCAACACAAGCCTTCACCACTATAAACAAAATCACTGTGTGGGTGTTCATTGTGTGTATGAACCCTCATGCGTCGAAAATCGACGAGAGAGTCCATAATTATCTTAGCTCTTTTGAAAAAGATGGTGGTTATTCACTCTTATGTTTTAAAGTACAATGATTAACAACGGATGTTCGTCCAATCCTGGGATTTATTTCAAGGGACAAGTCACTAAACCTAACTCATTGCCTACTGTTAGGGAGAGTTATCTCCCCCTAACGATTCGAACCGGATACTCTTGGAAAAGGAGGTGGGGAAAAATATACTGACAGCAGCAGCAGCAGACCAGACTAGAACCGAGGACAGTACGTGACACACGCGTATCCTACATCAAGCCAGAACTCTAATCCAAAACCATCCCACTGTATTCCCCGTCAGTGAGAACAAATAAAACAAATATTGTTATTGTTAACATATTCCCTGTTTTTATTATCATTTCTGTATATCCTGGATACAACACCTACCAAATTTCATATATGGTTGTACCAAATTTTCTTTTTTATTAAATTTTTTTGTCGGTACGATGGGATATTTCAAAGTTTACTAGCTATTCACCTAATATTCAATCTATTTTAATTAAGTCTCATTATTATTATTGTTCAAGTGACACGCGTGAGAGCCGCTTCCAGTGGTTTACAGTAGGATTAAAGTGGGCAAAGACTTAGATAGCGTGAACCAGTTTGGAGCAGTATGGACAGATATAGTTTCATTTTTTTCGCTTTCTGAATTCAGCGAGTAGCTCCAATTTTTTCTCTTTCCAATTTCTAGCACTTCACTGTTTACGATGTCACCTCTCAAAGAATTGGGTTTTTATAAAAGGGGGGAAAATATATGGGGCGAAATAGACCTTCGAATCAACAAGCTCTCGCCGAGGGGGAACCAAAAACAAGCGAGTTCTCCGTCTTCTCACAAGTCAGACCCTCTGTTGGTCAACACATTCTTCGTCTAGCAGCTGGAAAATCCGTCGTCGTAGTTGACATAATCTTTAGCAGTTCAAAATCACATTTCCTATTAAGTTTTGTTTCTGTTCGACTAAAATCCATTTCTTTACTGAAAAGCGCTTCGTCGTCGACTGCTTCTGCTGCTTCTGACTGCTGACTGCCCAGCGCTTGACTCATTTGTTATTTTATGGGCATATTAGCCAAACATCCGGGCACGTCAGTCAAACCTCGCGTCCTTCCAGTTCCTACATCGCATCTGTTTTCGCACGCGGGAGGACGCGGGTTCGATCCCAGCAGGCAAGACAATATCTCGCTCCCTTTCCTTTCTCGTTCTCCGTCACAGTTTTAAAATTCATCTCCTGTCTTTATTGTGCAGCACTACCTCAGTCTGAATTTGATCTCGGCTCGCCGGTTATCATTTATAATGTAGTTAATCGTTTCACCAACTTTGCGCATGCGCATTTGCAATCATTATTCAGTTTCATTAATTGCTTACGTCGACCTGTAACCAACGAAAAAAAAAAAAAAATTTAAAAAATAACAATTTTTTTTTAAATAACAGAAAACAACAAAAAACAACATCGAAATGTGCAAACTTTGAAAATATTTTAGAAAAATACATCTGCGCAGAATTTTTTTTTTTTTTTTAATTTGCTAACTAACAATTTTTTGTTCTTTTTTTTATATGTTGTTTTTTTTTTTTTTTTTTTTATTGTTTTCCATATTCGAGTATGTAAGGTGGATATTGTCATCATTGGCAAAAGATAGGAAGATTGCTTCTTTAACTTCGAGTCGATTACAAAGAAGCCGTCAAAATGCTTGAATGATTGTCCTAACATGATAAATAAAACGGATAAGACGAGCGAGAGAGAGAGAGAGAGAGAGAGAGAGAGAGAGAGAGAGAGAGAGAGAGATGAAAGTGGAATTTCAAAATGCAGGACTGGTTTTCCTTAAATCTGGCAAGTGGGTATTTGCCTCATATCCCACAAGGCCTCATTTTAATGTGGGCCCACCCACAAGCCGAAGCTCATGGGTGGGAAAGAACAAAAATTGCGTCGATCCCTTCGGCATTGCTCAGGTTCTGGGCAATAAACTCAGCCCTGCCCCTTTAAGTCAAGGGGACAGGTGTTGCCTAGGGGGATAGCCCCTGGGATCGACGCTGTTAATTCAACACGACCGGTCCAGTGGCCGAAGCACACCGGACCCCCGCCCCGAAGGACGAGTTGGAATTGTGTTTTTTTCAAATCTGGCAAGTGACTGAGGGAGCTAAGGACCCTCGCAATAGAAAAGACGGAGTGGCTCCAGATGAGGAAGGACTGAATGCTGTTGTAGGTTGTTCCAAACTACCACAGTAAATCATCACCATCATCATCATCATCTAGACAGATATATAGATATGAAGTGACTAAGATAGATAGATAGATAGATAGATAGATAGATATTAACAGACTAAAATAGATAGATGAATAGATTCATTGAGTCATTGATTGATTCATTGATTCAGCTATGGGTAAATAGTAGGGCAGACTGGGTTCTTAAAACTCTGGCTAGGTAACCAGTCTAGGAGAAAGAAAATGCGGAATTCAAACCTTTAAAGAGATTGAATTCAAAAGGAAAACTCTTAATTCAAATCTATAAGGGGTTTGAAATCAGATGGAAAACTCTGAATTCAGAGTTTTCGTTCTCCTAGCTAAGGTTAAAGAGCCAAGTCTTCTCCCCTTAAGAAATTGACCTTGTGTCACATCCTGCTCGTGAGGAAGGGTTGGTAGATATATATGTTGGACGTTCACCAGTGAGGTCATATCAGCCCACTTTACTCATCTGAATATCTGGCGCCGCTGGCTACTCCACAGGTAATGTTTGAAAAGATTTCTCATTTCCTTTTCTCACCAAACACGTTATTTTAATGTTTTTACCTACATACGAACACTGCGGCTCAAAAGTATTTGAACGAGCAGAAAATTAACATCTAATCGCACCAAGAAAGACTAACGAAAGTAAATAAGAACGCATTTTTAAAAAAACGATTACACTTATTTTGATTTGATTTTAATTGATTTCTATATAAAATTATACACAGGATTGCTTTTAATGTGTTTGAGAATAAAACAATAATATTAGAAATCAATGACACTGTAAGGTTAAAAGGGATATTATCTTGAAGATACAAACTCCGACAAAGGTTTGATAAACAAAACATTTAATACGTATACAGCACATGGATAAAAGGATACATAATACAAGGTGTACATAAATAAAGATAAAGACACATTCATGGTGGTACAAGATAAACATAAAAGCCACAGACATGAGACTAAGAATAGTCCATGCTGTGTGAATAACTTACAATAACGTAAGGGGGTACGAAGCCCCAACGAGAAGGGGTAGACCTTAACTAACCCATGTGTCTCGTAGTCGAGCAACCGGAAAAGAGAGAAGCGTTTGAACCAGGCGCTTAAATACTATAGCCCCTGGTGAGAACAAGCGACAACTCAGTGGGAAGATAATCCCTACAACACCATGTAATCATTTGTTAAACCTAGTTTTGTTAAAACCAGTATGCAAATAAGTAAAAAAGTC
>CM042164.1:8634170-8659170 GCA_023376005.1 Doryteuthis pealeii | reverse complement strand
TCAGAGCATAATGATAATTAGATCCGTTTTTAGATGTAATTGTTTTTAATCCGGATTCATCGAGAGAGAAACGCTTCGTCTCGTTCATTCGCTGGTAAGCGAACGCACGGGATATACGCTTTTTGGGAAAAACAATACTTCCGGTTTGAATTCAAATTATTTTCTGTTTCTCTCTCGATGAATCCGGATTAAAAACAATTACATCTGAAAACGGACCTAATTATCATTATGCTCTGATGTGGATTTTTAATAAATCGAAATATTTTCACTATCAACAATGAAAAAGGATATAAAAATATATATATATAGATATATATAACAAGGTTTTTATATATATATTGAACTTTTGTTTTAATAAATCAAACTATTGTCAATATCAACAATGAAAAAGTATATAAAAATATATTCGTTTTAACAACAAAGTGTCTTTTTCATATCCTTTTTATCTATACATATACTGTCGGATTCATTTCTTAATATAAAAGAATGGATTTTCGATAAGGGAAACTCACCATCCACCCTAAAAAAAAAAATTGAAAAATTTACAGGATTTAACATAAAAAAATTTGAAAAGACATACGTCTTTTAATATATGAAATTGATTAAAATAATTCCAATTAAGAACAAATTTTCAAAGGATTAAAGGGAGATAAATTTATGAGCATTTTTTTTTTAAATATGCAGGAATTAAAAAATTAAAAAATATAATCGAAAGCATAAAGAGCGTCCACAATAATCAACCGACGTAATTTGCGGTCCAAAAACATAACAGCAAGAAATGTCTTCGCATAAATACCGGAAGAATTATTAGCAGCCTGATGATGGCAAAATAGCCTGAAACCTGGGTAGTTGCTTATGGAAAACATATATATTTAAAAAATTCAACAAATAAATAAATAAAGCTCCTACAAATTTGTGGTTGAGCACTGGGATTTCTTTGTTTCATCCAAAAAATGTTTATATATATATATATATATATATAATATATATATATATATATATACTGTGGTGTGTGTNGTGTGTGTGTGTGTGTGTGTGTGTGTGTGTTAGCTACTGGCAAATGGCCCTAAAATGTGTTTTTGACAAAATACTTTAGGGGCTAAAAGTTAATTTGTCAAAAAACAACATTTTAGGAAAATAATTACCAAAAAAGCAGGGATTACAAGATTTTAATGAAATTTTCAATGTTTATCTATCGTGAATTGATCTTTATAATGCATTATTTATTTTGTCCAACTTTCTCATTTTTCTTCAGGTCGCTTAATTTTACCCCCTTAGTGTTGGGGCGTAACATTTGTTCACAGTTGGTCTGTATTGTACTATTACAGTATTAATTAAAGAGATAAAAGAGAAGTTATGAATAAGAAAAAACAAAAAATACGGTAGCTATTCTATGAGAAAATAAGTACCGAATCGAAAAATAAAATGTAAAAATAATAAATATTAATTTTGGAGATTTTTTTTTATTCATTTTCGATAATCTTTAATTGGCTATTATCTTATAAAAAGAAAAAAAGTATCATCGATATTTTGTCTGCTTTAAAAAGGGGAGGGGGTACATTTTCAAATCGAGTGTTTTTCTTCAAACTTTATGTTCTTATTCCTAAAATAAGTTTAGCATTGAATAGATATTATTTCTAGAATCTAAAATATAAACATTTTAACTTAAAATCGAATATTTTATTTTTAAATGAATTTTATATATATTATTTCATAGCAAAACTACTAAATTAAAGTTTTGAAATAAAATAACTGATGCATTATAAAGTTCATTAATTGATAAATCAATACTGAAAATTTCATAAAATAAAAAAACACTCTTTTCACTGAAAATATTTAGTTCCCAAAATTTAGTCATGTGCGGAAAACAAATAAACTTGTAAGTTACACATATATATAATTAATTATATATATATATATATATTATATATATATATACCACCATTTTAGTTGAACGCATAACATAAAGCTTATCTGAATGTCGCTCGTACTCTCAAAATTTTTAAGCTCCTCAACACAAAGCAAGAAATCCGACCGAGTTGACAGCTCGTAACTAAAAAATAAAAAAACTCGTAAATTGCGGCACTCTAAGTCAAGGGTATACTGGTACCTTTTCGTCTTGAATTCCGATCGGATTACTCATGCGGGAATGCGGAAACTATTAACACAGAACACCCACTTAACATACCCACGTTGTTAACACACAGGATACAAATGTATTTCCAATAGATCACCCACGTAGATGATGGGAAGTATTTTTCAACAGGAAGCGCACTATTACCCAGTGTACGTTGCGTCTCACTTTGCGAAGAAAAAAAACAACACACCCTTCGGCACTTGTTCTTACCACATAGTAAGTATAATAGAGAAATACTAAACACCGCCCGTCTGGAATTGGGGCGTTAGAATGCACCCGACATGCACCTTCGTCAGTAGGGGTAAAGCTCCCCCAATGGGCCACCTGCTTGGCCGTGGTCGGGACCCTGTTCTTATTAATGGATTAGCAGCCCAGGTGGTAAATGGCAGTCATTTGAAAATGCAATACTCCACTCCTTAATCCTTTGGGCTAGACAGGGCGGTCGGAAGGCCCCTCGATTCAATTGGCGGCACGTCAAGCCTCGACCTAATATATTGCCAAACATACCTTACTTGCCCTTGGACAATGCCCCAAAACCTTATTTAATCATATCTTTGGATGCTAGCGAAGGCGGTGGTGCGGGTTCTACAATGTCGGGAATGACGTAAAAACTCTTACTCTGATGGTAGATTCCAGTTTGTGGAGGTTGGGGAATGTGGGAGCACCCCTTCATCACCATGCTCCCTGGTGTCCACTCTCGACCCGGAGTGGTATTACCTGTTAGGTCCCATCTATGCGGTTAATATAGAAAAATTTATTTATAAAAATTGTATTATCCATTAAGAATTGATTTATTTTCAAAACTTATCGGCATTAAATGACCCACTGAGGTTCATATTCCGTCAAACAAAACCAATACAAAACAACAAACCCCTAGATACTAAAGGGACCTTTCTGCACGAGAATGCTGAAAGCAGTCTTGAACAAGACATGGAAGCAGCACCCACAAGGAAACAGCTGCCACGGTAAACCTGCACCCATTCACAAACTATCCAAGTGAGACGGACAAGGCATGCAGGCACTGCTGGAAGAACAAGGACGAGCTTGATAGCGAACGATTTCCGTGGAACCAACACCAAGACATGCAAGTGTGGGACGCGCCAGCAAGGACCTACATGGACCAGCTATGCGAGGATGCTATTTGGTCACAGAGGACTCAACAGGTGCAACTGACATGATAGGGAAGTTGGCCTGAAAGATTGTCAATGGTACCCGCGTATGTGCTGTAATTGCTTGACCAATGAGGGATGATTGAGGACGCTGTGGATACAATAACAACCTATGATAATTTAACTCAATTAACGTAGATATGTTTACTTAAGAGCTATTGCCAATAGTTCAATGTGTAAAAGAGTGAGAGAGATTTAAATTAGTTTATAATTACTTTTTACACATTGAACTATTTGGCAATAGCTCTTAAGTAAACATATCAAACGTGTAATGATTAAATTATCATATTGTGATGTATCCACAGGTCCCCTTCATCATCATCATCATGTCACGCATACAGCACGGGTATCCATGACAATCTTTCGCCAACCTTCCCTATCATTCATTTGCACCTGTGAGGTCTCTTGCTGAGCAAATAGCATTCCTCGCATAGCTGGTCAATGTAGGTCCTTGCTGGGCGCCCCACACTTGCATGTCTATGTGTTGGCTTCCACAGGAGAACAGTCGCTTATCAGCTCGTCCTGCTTTCTCACAGCAGTGTCCTGCATGCCTTGTCCGTCTCACTTGGATAGTTTGTGAGATGGGGGGCAGGTTTACCGTGCAGCTGTTTCCTTGTGGGGTGCTGCTTCCATGTCTTTGTTCAAGACTGCTTTCAGCATTTCGTGCAGAAAGGCCCCTGTTAGTATTCTAGGTTTGTTTGTTTGTTTTGTTTGTTTTACGGAATATGAACCTCAGTGGGTCATAATGCCGATAAAGTTTTTGAAATAAATCAATTCTTAATGGATAATACAATTTTTTATAAATACATTTTTCTATTATAACCCATAGATGGGACCTAACAGGTAATACCACTCCGGGTCAGAGTGGACCAGGGAGCAATGGTCGATGAAGGGGTGCTCCACATTCCCAAACCTCCAAAACTGGAATCTCACCATCAGAATAGAGTTTAACGTCATTCCAGGACATGTAGACCCGCAGCCACCGCCTTCTAGCATCCATATGATAAAAGGTTTGGGGCTATGTAAGGGCAATAGGAAATAGTGGAAAATCTATAGGTGTAGGCTTGACGTGACCGCCAATGATCGGAGGGGCCCTCCACCGCCCGTCTAGCAATAGGAGTGGGTATTGCATGCATGAACTGCTCAACCACCTGGGCTCATATCAATATAAGCATCACGGGTCCCCACCCACGGCCAACAGGTGCCCCATTGGGGAGTCTTACCCTCTGCAGAGTGAGGGTGCTTCTACCGCCCCCCCGAAGGGCTATTGACATGACTGCATGCGGACTAAATGACTAAATACCTCCGAAAATACTACGAGCCCAAACCGAACGAGCACGCGGGATAACAGGATCACTCCCCTAACAGCCCCTCAACACGAATCAAAACTAGGTCTAATTAGTATTTCTATTAATACTACTAATGTGTAAAAACAATGGAAGGGTTGTGTTGTTTTTTCTCGCAAAGTGAGCCACGTACATGGTGTATGTGCGCATCCTGTTGAAAATACTTCCCATTCTCTACGTGGGTGTCTAATTGAAATAACATTTGATTCCTGTTTGTAACACGTGGGTATCGAAGTGGGTGTCTGGTTGAATAGTTTTCCGCATTCCCGCATGAATATCCGATCGGAATTCAGAGACGAAAAGTACAGTAGTACCTTGACTTACGAGTGCCCCAATTTACGAGTTTTTTTTTTTTAGTTACGAGCTGTCACTCGGACGATTTCTTGCTTTGTGTTGAGAGCTAAAATTTGAGGTACGAGCGACATTCAGATAAGCTATGTTAATGCGTTCACTAAAATGGTATATATATAATATATTTATATATATATATATATATATATATATATAGTGTAAACTTACAAGTTTAATTTGTTCCGCACATGACTAAATTGGAACTCAAATTTTCAGTGAAAAGAGTGTTTTTAATTTTAATGAAATTTTCAGTATTGATTTATCAATTAATGAACTTTATAATGCATCAGTTATTTTATTTTAAAACTTTAATTTAGTATTTTTGCTATGAAAAATTAATATTATAAAATTCATTTGAAATAAAAAATACGGATTTTAAGTTTAAAATGTTATATTTTTGATTCTAGAAATAAATATCTATTCAATGTAAACCTTATTTAGATACATAAAACATATAGTTTTGAAGAAAACTCGATTGAAAATGTACCCCCTCCCCTTTTTAAGCAGACAAAATATCGATGTATACTTTTTTCTTTTATAAGATAATAGCCAATTAAATGATTATCGAAATGAATAAAAAAAAATCTCCAAAAATTAATTATTTATTATTTTTTACATTTTATTTTTCGATTTTCGGTACTTATTTTCTCGTAGAAATAGCCACCGTATATTTTTTTTTCTTTCTCTATTCATAACTTCGGTCTTTTATCTCTTTTTTATACTGTAATTAGTAACAATATAAGACCAACTTGAACAAAATGTTACGGCCCCAACATAAGGGGGTCAAAATTAAGCGACCTGAAAAAAATGAGGAAAGTTTTGGAACAAAAATAAATAATGCATTATAAAGATCATTCATCGATAGATATAACATTGAAAATTTCATTAAAAATCTGATAATTCCCTGCTTTTTGGTAAATTATTTTCCTAAAATGTGTTTTTTGACAAAATTACTTTAGCCCCTAAAGTAATTTTGTCAAAAACACATTTTAGGCTCATTTTGCCAGTAGCTAACACACACACACACACACACACACACACACACACACACATATATATATATATATATATATATATATATATAATATATATATAAACATTTTTTTGGATGAAACAAAGAAATCCCAGTGCTCAACCACAAATTTGTAGGAGCTTTATTTATTTATTTTGTTGAATTTTTAAATATATATGTTTTCCATAAGCAACTACCCAGGTTTCAGGCTATTTTGCCATCATCAGGCTGCTAATAATTCTTCGGTATTATGCGAAGACATTTCTTGCTGTTATGTTTTTGGACCGCAAATTACGTCGGTTGATTATTGTGGACGCTCTTTATGCTTTCGATTATATTTTTTAATTTTTTAATTCCTGCATATTTAAAAAAAAATGCTCATAAATTTATCTCCCTTTAATCCTTTGAAAATTTTTCTTAATTGGATTATTTTAATCAATTTCATATATTAAGACGTATGTCTTTTCAAATTTTTTTATGTTAAATCCTGAAATTTTTTCAATTTTTTTTTTTTAGGGTGGATGGTGAGTTTCCCTTATCGAAAATCCATTCTTTTATATTAAGAAATGAATCCGACAGTATATGTATAGATAAAAAAGATATGAAAAAGACACTTTGTTGTTAAAACGAATATATTTTTATATACTTTTCATTGTTGATATTGACAATAGTTTGATTTATTAAAACAAAAGTTCAATATATATATAAAAACCTTGTTATATATATCTATATATATATATTTTTATATCCTTTTCATTGTTGATAGTGAAAATATTTCGATTTATTAAAAATCCACATCAGAGCATAATGATAATTAGGTCCGTTTTCAGATGTAATTGTTTTTAATCCGGATTCATCGAGAGAGAAACAGAAAATAATTTGAATTCAAACCGGAAGTATTGTTTTCCCAAAAAGCGTATATCCCGTGCGTTCGCTTACCAGCGAATGAACGAGACGAAGCGTTTCTCTCTCGATGAATCCGGATTAAAAACAATTACATCTAAAAACGGATCTAATTATCATTATGCTCTGATGAGGATGTTTAATAAATAAAGAAAAAGGATATAAAAATATATCATTTTAACAACAAGTGTGTTTTTTTCATACCATTTTTATCTATCTATCTATCTATCTTATATATATATGTGTGAAAATGTTAAAGGAATTGAATCCGACAATATGAGGAAAAATGAGTAAAGAAAGAAAATGTAAATGGATAAAATGAATTTAATCGATATCACATTAATCGTTTTTCATTCAAAATAAATGTTCACTCTGATGAAGGTCGATTCTTCTATGTGTGCGAAATATTTTCACACACATAAACTGACCGAAACACATGTGGTAAGTGATATCGATTAATGTGATATCGATTAAATTCATTTTATCCATCACATTTCTTTTCTTTACTCATTTTTCCTCTATATAATATATATATATATATATATATATATTATATAAATATGTATATGAGAATAAAATACAGGTTAACTCACAACACCATTGTTACCGTATTATTATTATTTTTTCTTTACATCTACATTGTAATAGCCTTCTAAATCAACCTCCTAACCACACACACACACACATATATATATATATATATATATATATATATATATATATATATATATATAATTATAATATATTATATATATATGAATTAAACATTTTAGAAAAAACAAACAAATGATGTTATAGTTCTGTGCAGAAATCTGTTTCGACCTTTTATTAAAGCGGTCTTCATCAAGAGCGAAATATTTGTGATGGAAAGACGGTGTGAATAAACCGTTACAAAACGAGAAGGGTACAAACTACGTTCATGTTCGGAGCCGGAATATATATATATATATAATATAATATATTATATATATATATATTATATATAAGATGGACACAAAGTGTAAAACAAACAGGAATATTTCTTATATGATATCTACGTTTGAACAGGTACACAAAAAAGTAATATGTATACACACATGGATACACAATAGACATAGACACAGACACATCCAAACTCATACGATTATATACAGTAGCGCCTTGACTTACGAGTGCCTCAACTTACGAATTTTTTTTTGGTTTTTTTTTAGTTATGAGCTGTCACGAACGATTTTTTTGCTTCATGTGTGAGCTAAAATTTGAGGCACAATTGAGCTTCAGATACGCTTATATTAATAAGTTCACAAAAAAAAAGTTTCTAAATTTATTACGCCAAAGAAAATATTTATCATAAAATATAAACGTAAACACTATTACATCATATATAAATTTTGATTTGTCGAACTGTTGTCCTCATCTTTATTTTCAACGTTTTTTGCTTTATGTTGTAGCTAAAATTTAAGTACGATTGAGCTTCAGATACGCTTATATTAATAAGTTGACAAAAAAAAGTTTCTAATTATTACGCCAAAGAAAAATATATTCATAAAATATAAATGTTAAAACTTTTTTCGAACTGTTGTCCTTATCTTTATTTCAACGTTTAAAAATACAGAGAAATAATACTTACGCATATAATTATTCTTTCGTTGCTAATTTTCAGAACAGGAACTTAACCATCAGATAGATTTTAACCTATACCCAAGACAATATGACCTCAGCCACCCATTCTAGACATACATGATAAGAAGGGTTGAGCTGCATATAAGGACAATCATATAGGAGCAGGGCTTGATGTGACCAGCCGGTTGATCGGAGGGGGCCTCTCCGACCGACCGTCTAGACTAAACGGTTCAGAGTGGAGTGTTGCATGTCATGGACTGCTCAGCCACTTGTGGTTCCGTCCTTAAGCCACACAGGTCACCACCAAGGACCAACAGGTTGCCCAATTTAATGTGGGGGTATTACTCCTGTGCAGAGGTGCAGTCGGCGTATTCTACAGCCTTGCCGCAGATTATATGTAATCCTTCAACATCTGCAATGTGTGTATATTTTAAGAAATTATTGTTTACATAGTATATGGTTGGTTTATTTGCATACATAAGGGCGGGTTAGCTCAGTCGTAGAGCGTTCGGCTGAGAAACTACAAGGTTCCTGTTCGATACCGGTCCTGCGAACTCAGCGTATGAGTAGCACAAGGATCTGTGCGGTAAAGTAAGGAGCTGATGGTAGGTGTTGTTTTTTTTCTGATATAAGGTGTGTGCCAGATGTCTACTTGTACTTATAGACTCGCGATAAACATGTGATCAACCTATTGCCAACACATGGCAGTGCTCTGCTGCTGATGTTATTATTTATACTGGCTGTTCAAATCTTAGCTATACATCTACTTGGATCTTCCTGGACGACGGACCATATGATTCTAATCACAGGACTTATTCCCTTACAAAGGATTCTATAACTCAGGACTTACTTACTTATTTACTTTAAGTTCTTTACAACTGGCCAAGGATGGCGGCCAGATACTTAACAGTAGGTGTGGCGCTCCACATCAGTGCTAAAACAACCTCCTTGGTCTAGCACTATTGAAAAGGGGATAGACTCCCGTCCTGACTGGCCACCCGTCGACTTTTTTACTTATTTGCATACTGTTTTAACAAAACTAGGTTTAACAAATGATTACATGGGTTGTAGTTATCTTCCCACTGAGTTGTCGCTTGTTCTCACCAGGGCTATAGTATTTAAGCGCCTGGTTCAAACGCTTCTCTCTTTTTCCGGTTGCTCGACTACGAGACACATGGGTTAGTTAAGGTCTACCCCTTCTCGTTGGGGCTTCGTACCCCCTTACGTTATGTAAGTTATTCACACAGCCTGGAACTATCTAGTGCTCATGTCTGTGGCTTTTATGTTTATTCTTTGTACCACATATGAATGTGTCTTTATCTTTATTTATGTACACCTTGTATTATGTACCTTTTATCCATGTGCTGTATACGTATTTAAATGTTTTGTTTATCAAACCTTTGTCGAGGTTTGTATCTTCAAGTAATATCCCTTTTAACCTTACAGTGTCATTGATTTCTAATATTATTGTTATTCTCAAACACATTAAAAGCAATCCTGTGTATAATTTTATATAGAAATCAATTAAAATCAAATCAAAATAAGTGTAATCGTTTTTTTTAAAAATGCGTTCTTATTTACTTCGTTATCTTTCTTGGTGCGATTAGATGTTAATTTTCTGCTCGTTCAATACTTTTGAGCCGCAGTGTGTCGTATGTAGGTAAAAACATTAAAATAACGTGTTTGGTGAGAAAAGGAAATGAGAAATCTTTTCAAAACATTACCTGTGAGTAGCCAGCGGCGCCAGATATTCAGATGAGTAAAGTGGGCTGATATGACCTCACTGGTGAACGTCCAACATATATATCTACCAACCCCTTCCACGAGCAGGATGTGACACAAGGTCAATTTCTTAAGGGAGAAGACTTGGCTCTTTAACCTTAGCTAGAGAACGAAAACTCTGAATTCAGAGTTTTCCTTCTGATTTCAAACCCCTATAGATTTGAATAGAGTTTTCTTTTAAATTCAATCTCTTTAAAGTGTTTGAATTCCGCATTTTCTTTCTCCTAGACTGGTTACCTAGCCAGAGTTTTAAGAACCCAGTCTGCCCTACTATTTACCCATAGCTGAATCAATGAATCAATCAATGACTCAATGAATCTATTCATCTATCTATTTTAGTCTGTAATATCTATCTATTCTATCTATCTATCTATCTATCTAGTACTTCATATCTATATATCTGTCTAGATGATGATATGATGATGGTGATGATTTACTGTGGTAGTTTGGAACAAACCTACAACAGCATTCAGTCCTTCCTCATCTGGAGCCACTCGTCTTTTCTATTGCGAGGGTCCTTAGCTCCTCAGTCATCTTGCCAGATTTGAAAAAAACACAATTCCAACTCGTCCTTCGGGCGGGGGTCCGGTGTGCTTCGGCCACTGGACCGGTCGTGTTGAATTAACAGCGTCGATCCCAGGGAGGCTATCCCCCTAGGCAACACCTGTCCCTTGATTAAAGGGGCAGGGCTGAGTTTATTGCCCAGACCTGAGCAATGCCGAAGGGATCGACAGCAATTTTTGTTTCTTTCCCACCCATGAGCTTCGGCTTGTGGTGGCCCACACATATAAAATGAGGCCTTGTGGGATATGAGGCAAATACCACTTGCCAGATTTAGAAAACCAGTCCTGTTTTGAAATTCCACTTTCATCTCTCTCTCTCTCTCTCTCTCTCTCGCTTCTCTCGCTCTCTCTCGCTCGTCTTATCCGTTTATTTATCATGTTAGGACAATCATTCAAGCATTTTGACACTTCTTTGTAATCGACTCGAAGTTAAAGAAGCAATCTTCCTATCTTTTGCCAATGATGACAATATCCACTTACATACTCGAATATGAAACAATAAAAAAATTAAAAAAAAAAAAAACAACATATAAAAAAGAACAAAAAATTGTTAGTTGCAAATTAAAAAAAAAAAAAAAAATCTGCGCAGATGTATTTTTCTAAAATAATTTTCAAAGTTTGCACATTTCGATGTTGTTTTTTGTTGTTTTCTGTTATTTTAAAAAAATTGTTATTTTTTTTAAAATTTTTTTTTTTTGTTGGTTACAGGTCGACGTAAGCATTAATGAAACTGAATAATGATTGCAAATGCGCATGCGCAAAGTTGGTGAAACGATTAACATACATTATAATGATAACCGGCGAGCCGAGATCAAATTCAGACTGAGGTATGCTGCTGCACATAAAGACGGAGATGAATTTTAAAACTGTGACGGAGAACGAGAAAGGAAAGGGAGCGAGATATTGTCTTGCCTGCGTGGGATCGAACCCGCGTCCTCCCGCGTGCGAAAACAGATGCGATGTAGGAACTGGAAGGACGCGGATGTTGGACTGACGTGCCCGGATGTTTGGCTAATATGCCCATAAAATATACATAAAATGAGTCAAGCGCTGGGCAGTCAGCAGTCAGAAGCGCACGACAGATAGCAGTCGACGACGAAGCGCTTTTCTCGTAAAGAAATGGATTTTAGAAGTCAGACAGAAACAAAACTTACTAGAATAGTGATTTTGAACAGATAAAGATGAGATATATAGTCAAACTGATCTGTTCACGATCAGGAGTATTTCAGTCAGCTAGGTGACGTAAGAAATGTGTAGACGAAGCAAGAGGTCTGACTGTGAGAGACGTGAGACTCGCTTTTGGTTCCCCTCGGCGAGAGCTTGTTTGAATCGATTAGGTCTATTTCGCCCATATATTATCTTCCCCTTTTATAAAAACCAATTCTTTTGAGAGGTGATCATGCGTATAACAGTGACGTGCCTGAACATTGGAAAGAGTACGAAAAATTGGAGCTACTCGCTGAACAGAAGCGAAAAAACTGAAAGACATATCGTCCATACTGGCTCCACAACTGGTTCAACGCTATCATAATGTACCTATGCTAATCCACTGTAACTAATCCACTTACGCTAAAACGCATGAGCGGTCTCACGGTGTCACAATACAAATTTGAACAATAAAATAATAAGAGATTAATTCAATAAATAATTGATGAACAAATTAAGAGTGTATATAGTCTGAAGTAAACTTTAATACCATCGAATACGACAAAAATAAAAATAATAAAAAGAAAATTTGGTTACAACAATATGAAATTAGGTGTTGTATCCGTTATACAGAAGAATGATAATAAAACAAAAAGGGAATTGTTACAATAACTAATATTGTGTTAATTTGTTCTTCACTGACGGGGAGATACCCAGTGGCGGATGGTTTGGATATAGAGTTCTGGCTTGATGTAGGATACGCGGTGGTGTCACGTACTGTCCTCGGTTCTAGTCTGGTCTGCTGCTGCTGCTGTCAGTATATTTTTCCCCACCTCTTTTCCGAGAGATCCGGTTCGAATCGTTAGGGGAGATAACTCTCTCCTAACAGTAGGCAATGAGTTAGGTTATAGTGACTTGTCCCTTGAAATAAATCCCAGGATTGGACGAACATCCGTTGTTTAATCATTGTTACTTTAAAACATAAGAGTGAATAACCACCATCTTTTTCAAAAGGCTAAGATAATTATGGCAATCTCTCGTCGATTTTCGACGCATGAGGGTTCATACACACAAATGAACACCCACACAGTGATTTTGTTTCATAGTGGTGAAGGCTTGTGTTGAGACCATCCACACTTTTTGGCAGACAGTCGATAGAAGAATTGGTGCATCAGGGTTGTCACAAACCCAATCAACGACCGACCTCAGGAATTTTGAATTCAGAGTTATCCCTTCTCCTAGACTGGTTACCTACCCAAGTTTGAAGGCCCAGTCTGCCCTACTATTTAACCCAAGCTGGAGGGAATTTTTGAATTCAGAGGTCGTATGTCCACGGGCCTCTCTCAAAGACGTGTTAACTACTATCCGCAAGGCTGAAGGGCCACGTCTGCCGGCACTATGCTCAATCCCATAAGCTGCGTAGGCCGAAATTTGAACTAAGAGAGAGTCTACCACCATCAGTAGTGAATGGTTTTGGGTTTGGTTTGTTTTGTTTTACGGCATATGCACCTGCAGTGGGTCATTTAATGCCAATAAAGTTTGAAATAAATCAATTTCTTATGGATAATACAATTTTTTATAAAGACATTTTTCTAATTTAACCATAGATGGGACCTTAACAGGTAACTACCACTCCGGGTCAGAGTGGACGCAGGAGCAATGGTGATGAAGGGGTGCTCACATTCCCCAAACCTCCAAAAACTGGAACCTCACCATCAGATAGAGTTTAACGTCATTCCCAGGACATGTAGACCCGCAGCCACCGCCTTCTAGCACCCATATGATAAAAAGGGTTGGAGCTTGCCATAAAGGCAATAGGGTTGGGAAAATCATATAGGTGCTAGGGCTTGACGTGACCAGCCGATTGATCGGAGGGGGTCTCTCCGACCGCCCGTCTAGCCCAAGATAGGGCCAAAGTGAGTAGTGAATGCCTCATCTCTGAACTCTTTTAATTCAAGGTTAGATGAACTGTGGAAAGAATATAAATTTTCAATGAAAATAAGATAAATGTTTTAATATTATAAGGAACAGCTGACAGGTCTCAGACCTAAGATACTAGCTGAAAATATATTATAATACGGTTTTCACACCTGCCGTAGGCGGTGGTTTACTGGAGGGTGAGTGACAGCATGTCTCCTCAGTTTGTTTGTTTGTTTATTGATTTTAACGGCATATCAACCCGTCTGGGGTTATGTCAGGCCTAACGGTTAGGAAGTTATACATATTGTGTATTTATATTTATACTTTTTAGGAATTAGTTTTAACAATGTGTTATCATTATTGGGGATTATGTTGTATGGTATTGATTTGTTTCATGTCTATATTCTATGGTATAATTTTATTTCCCTCAAAAAGGAGAGAATATCCTCCATGTTGACATTTTCAAATAGATCTTTCATATTGTTTGTTTTAAAATAACGGTTTCTGACGTGAGCAAAAAACCTGTATTCCATGAATAAGTGTTTGACTGTCAAAGGTGTTTGACATGTTCCACATTGTGGTTGTTGTTCTTGTTTGAGTATATAGGAGTGCGTTAGTCTGACCAATGCGTAATCGGGACACAATGACTTGTCCCTTTCTAGACTTCCTTAAAGTTGGTCTGCAGCCTCCGAAAGTCGGTTTGATTAGGAAGAGTTTATTGTGGATGTTGTTATTCCAGTGTTGTTGCCATTTTGTATGAAGGAATTTATTAATTTTAGGCTTCAAGTCAGTATATGGTATCTTGAATTTGTCGGGGATCAAATCTAGAGCCGATTTAGCTGCAGAGTCAGTTCTTTCATTCCCCCTCACTCCTATATGCCTTGGTATCCAGCATATCATAATCTCCTTCGAGTTAGACATCGAGTCCAATCTATTCAGGAGCCTAATGTCTCCTCAGGTCTCCAGGTCTTTTCTGAATATTCTATCCGATCTTAACAGTGCTGTGGTTTGGATTGTCTCGATTCTTCCTCTGATTACCAATTCACCCAAATTTTCTTTCCAGAGCTTTGTGAACCGTTCCAAGGGCACCAATTACAATTGGTACCACTTTACCTTCATGTTCCACACAGTTTTCTCAGTTCTCTGGCAAGGTCCAAGTATTTGTTTATCTTTTCGCTTTCTTTCATTTTCACTCAGTGGTCGACTGCGACGGCAAAATCCATGAGATGACAGGTTCTCTTCTTCTTGTCGATCAATACTAGGTCCGGTCTTCTGGCTGGGATTGGGAGATCCGTCTGTACCTCGAAGTACCAGAGAATTTTATACGTCTCACTCTCCAAGACAGATTCAGGCTTGTGCATATTTCTCGAATGAATATTATTTAAAAACAAAAATTGTGTAACCAAAAAAAAAAAAATCAAAACTGGTTTCTAATCTTGTTTATAATATAGAATCAATCAATAAGGGGACCGTACCTCCAAGCAGCACCTGCTCCTCGTTTTAAAAGGGACATGGCCAGGTTTATTGCCTGGTGCCTGAGGCGCCCCAAAAGTGGAATGCCGAAAGGAACACGCAACTCTTTCAGTGGTCACTGTATAAACCTTCGGTTTGTGCGTGTCTCTTCACATTAAAACTTTGCCTACCAAGTGGCTGTACCAAATTTTCTTGGTACTTTTTAACTGTTTGATGGGATATTTCAAATTTCACTATCTATTCATCTTAGAACTCATTCTATTCAAATAAAGTCCCAATCATTATTGTAATCTGAATCCTTCTGTTCAATTATAAGGAAATAACCATCAATTTTTTTCCTATTTGGCTTGGGTGCGGTATGCGTAAAACCTGTTCCTTACTCATAAATGCGTTGATCGTTGTGGTGGAAGAGCTAGTGTACTAAATTTTATTAATACTTTTTACCTATATGATGGGATATTTCAAAATTCACTATTAACCTCTGAGCTCATTATATACAAATCCTTTTAATAATGTAATCTGAGTCCTTTACCAGAGCCGCTGCCAGTGGCCTACGATAAGATCCCAGTGGAAGGAGAGCCGCTGTAAGCGGCTTAACGTAGGCAAAGAGTTAAGTGTACAAGAAAAAAAAAGAGGGGCAATTAGGGACCTAGCTTAATTTTTTTAAAGATCTTTTAAAAAATAGGTAGATATAGTCAGGTATCGTTACTTCTTGCTAATACCACGTAACCCAGTCAAGGCCGGTTTTATAATGGGGTAAAGGGGCAATTCCTCCAGATCCACTACCTGAAACACACCCAGACTTCCTTTATAAAACCTGTAGTAATTTAAAATCAGTTTTATCATTGAAAAAAAATAATTATTTATTTCAAGCTGGAAAGAATTATATCACTTCGTCATATAATGCAAATTGAAAAAATGTAGTAAAGGTTATTCTTACTGTAAATTATGGTCAAACACCGGTTTCACACTAGATCACCAAAGTTAAGTAGCGATGAACCAGTTCAATACTTAATTGGATGACCACTTAAGCAACAGCAGGCACTGTAAGCCACCTGAGTCCTTTGTTTATCAAAATGATTTAGGGTAATTATATGTCAAATCATCCAGGTCATTTTACCCACACCCTTCAATTTTTTCTTAAATTTTGTATTTTAAGTATCAAGGGTATTAAAGTTAGACCATCCCCAAAATTTGAACTTCCAATTCCAAAATGGTGGAGTTATGTAGATTTTTAGCTCTCCAAATTTGAGGGTGGTTCGCGAAAAATGGTGACTTTTTTGTAACCTATTTTTTCCTGTGGAATGAGTTCTAGAACTTCTCTACTCCTAAAAATTGATTTATAAAAGAATTTTTACCAAAGGAATCCAAGAATTCTATCAAAAAAGTCTTCAACTCAACAAATTTTAAGTCATTGGCACTGCATCTACGACAAAAAATGTTCTATTATCATTTCACATATATTGAACATTATTTGAACCAAAAAGATAGTTTGATTTTTACAGACAAAAATAGATAACAAAAAGTCGCCATTTTTCGTCAACCCCACCACTACAGGTTGACATAACTCCGCCAATTTTGGGAATTGGAAGCTCAAATTTTTGGGATTGTCTAACGTTAACATAGTCCACATCTGGGGTTAGGTAACAATTTTATTTTTTCTGGATGATTTTGACATGGAATTACCCTTAAAACAAATCAATCAATATTACAGTAAAATATATATATATTTACCAACCCCTCCGCACGAGCAGGATGCCGACTAACAAGGTCCAATTTCTTAAGGCGTAGAGTTTACAGGTTTTAAATTCAGAGTTTTCCTTCTTCTACTGGTTGCCTAACCAAGGTTAAGAGCCCAGTCTGCCCTACTATTACCCATAGTTGGAGGGAGAGTAAGATTCATACTTTCCCAAGGATATTAGCGCTAAATAAAAATGCAATTAGTGCACGTCCAGGAATTTGAACTCGGGGCGACGTGTTCCATTTCCCCCATTGCTTTACCTTACACCACGCACTTCCTTATATTACAGTATATAAACTGAGAAGAATAAATCGGAACACATTCTTCGGAAAACAACTTATATATTTTTTTCTATAAATGAATTATTCTACTCAATTTTTATGTTGTGGCCACCTGAGGTACCCAGAAGTACCCCACTTCAATGTCTAAATCCGGCTCTACTTTTACCAAGTAATTCAGTGCAACCTATCTCGTTTCTTGGTGAGATGATGGGCGCTTTCTTTTGCTCTCGGAGATGCCACGAATATTTGGTAAAGCACGACGATAACCCAGTAGGCTATGGGAGAGGAAATGGGCGCCGTCAAGTAACCTCTATTGCTCTGAGAAATTCGAAGAAGGAAAATGTCAAACAGGGTACCTCGACAACCTTACGGATTATAGGGGAGCATATGGGCGCTACCATGTAAAACTTTATTGCTCTGAAAAATGCAACGAAGAAAAATATTCAAAATGGTACCACGGTGACTTCATAAATTGTGCGGATCGTGTAATATTGTCCGTTATTTGGGGATGAGATGGGCGCCGCCAAATAACTTGTATTGCCCTGTAAGATACCAAGAAAGAAATACTCGGCAAGTTAGTTTGGTTTGTTTGCTTTGTTTTGTTTTACAGCATGTCAACCTCAGTGGGTCATTTAATGCCAACAAAGTTTTGAAATAAATTCATTCTTAATGGATGCTCATTTTTTTTTTATAAACACATTTTTCTATTAAACCCATGGATGGGACCCTAACAGGTACTTCCATTCCGGATCAGAGTGGACCAGGGAGCAATGGTGATGAAGGGGTACATCTCATTCCCCAAACCTCCAGAACTGGAACCTCAACATCGGTTAGAGTTTAACGTCATATCCAGGACATGAAGACCCTCAGCCAACGCATTCTAGCACATATATGATAAAAAGGTTGGGGCTTGCCATAAGGGCAATAGGTTTGGAGCAATATAGGTGCTAGGGATTGACAGGACCAACCGATTGATCGGAAGGGGTCTCTCCGACCGCCCGTCTAGCCTAAGTAAGGATCTAAATGGAGTGTTGCATGTCATGGACTGCTCAATCAACCTGGGTTCCGTCCTTAAGCATCACAAGTCGCCACCCACGGCCAACAGGTGGCCCCCATTTGGGGGTGGGGGTTCTTACCCATTTTGCAAAAGCTGCAATCGATGTTTTAAAGCTCCAGTCGACAGGGCTAACACGGCATTTACCCGACACTAATAAGTTCTGGAGAGATGATGGGCGCCGTCGAGTAACCCTTATTACTCTGGGAGATGCCATGAGGACAAATACATGACATGGCACCCCTATGACCTAATAGATTTCGGGAGAGAATATTGGCGCCGTCGAGCAACTCTTATTACTCTGGGAGGTGCCATGGGGAGAAATACGACATGGTACCCCTATGACCTAATGGATTTAGTGAGAGGAGATGGGCGCCTCCAAGTAACCACATTTGCTCCGTGAGATGTCATGAAGGAAAATAGTCATCGTGGTACCCCGACGACTTAACAAGTTATTGGAGAGGAGAGGGGCGCAGCAAAATAACTCCCAATGACCTAAGAGATGTCATATTGGAAAATGCTTGTGATGGTACCTCAATGGTCTAACCGATTATAGGAGAGGAGTTGGGCACCGGCAAGTGCCCTGAGAAATGTCATATTACAAAATAATCATTATTGTACCCTGAGAGATGTCGTATTGGAAAATGCTCGTCATGATACACTGAGAAATATCATATTACAAAATGTTCGTCATGGTACCCAGATGTTCTGAGAGATGTCATACTGGAAAAGGCTCCTCATGGTACCGCGATGACGTTACAGGTTATTGGAGAGGAGATGGGTACTGCCAAGTGCTCTGAGAAATGTCATATCGGAAAATGTTTGTCGTGGTACTCTGAGAGATGTCATTTTGCAAAATACTCATCAGGGTACCCTGAGAGATATCATTTTCAAAATTGCTTGTCATGGTTCCCTGAGAGATTTCATATTGGAAAAATGGTCGTCACGGTACCCTGAGATTTCATTTTAAAAATTGCTCATCAGGGTACCCTGAGAGTTGTTATATTGGAAAATGCTTGTCATGGTACCCTGAAAGAAATCATATTGGAAAATGCTCATCATGGTACCCTGAGAGATGTCATATTAGAAAAAGCTTGTCATGGTACCCCGATGACCTAAGAGGTTATAAGAGAGGAGATGGGTACCGCCAACTGCCCTGAGAAAGGTCATATTGAAAAATGCTCGTCATGGTACCCCAACGGTCAAACCGGCTATAGGAGAGAGGAGCTGGGCACCGCCAAGTACCCTGAGAGATGTCATATTGGTAAAAACTGAAAATGGTACCCGAAGCCTTTGTAGAAAGAAATTTATCCCCAGAAAAAACGGGTAGAATTCCATAACTTTATTTAAACTTTTTAAAAAAAAGGAATAAAATAAAATGAATTAAAAATTCGGTTAAATCGAATTTAACGGATCTAAATTCCACCATCGTATGTTACCCCGCCGAAAGAAAGAAATACCAAAAATCAGGGAATTAATCGAATTTAATGAAATTATCAGTATTGATATATTAATGAATAAAATATATAATGCACCAGTTATTTTATTTAAAAACTTTTACATTTTTTCAGCTCAGTTAACTTTGAACCACGAATCTTTGAGAATCTGTGTTACGACTCAAAGATATGTGGTTCAAAGTTAACTGAGCTGAAAAAAATGTAAAAGTTTTTAAATAAAATAACTGGTGCATTATATCTTTTATTCATTAATATATCAACACTGAAAATTTCATTAAATTCGGTTAATTCCCTGATTTTTGGGTATTTTTTTTCTTTCGGCGGGGTGATATACGGTGGTGGAATTTAGGTCCGTTAAGTTCGATTTAACCAAAAAAGTTTCTATTTCAAAGCAAGGAATTTAGTCTGTTATCTATGCACATGCGGATATTAATTAACTTAAAAGTAATCTTAATACGAACAGGGTGGGGTGTGACGTATTTGAGTGCGTATCTTGTGTGTGTGGTACGCAAGATGCACGTCTGATGCTATACCACAACAGATTGGGAGATCTGTTTTAAACTTTTAAAAATAGCGAAAAGGGAGAAAAATAAAATTAAAAAAGATCGTTCACTTCACCTAAAGAGAATAAAACTATTAGAAAAACTAAAGATATATATATATATATATATATATATATCTTATTATAAAATGGGAGTTGTGTGTTTTTCTGTCTGTAACCGAAACTATATTACTAATCGAGTCACAATTACATAGTTATTTACATCACATTCTCCATGATTTTTAATTTATATTTAAACCTCAATTATTAATAAAATTGCTTCAACCTTTTTATTCGTGTCGTCCATATCTACATACAAATAACATGCAATTGTAATTATATATACAAAAAATAGCGGTTTTGCAGTGTGAATGGGAAGGCTAATTTGCATATTGATATTAAAAATGTGATTTTATTAAATATGTGCTTAGTATTATTGATTTCTAAACTGTTTTGGTTTTATTTAATGAATAATTAGCAAAAAATCTCTTCAAATGAATCTTAAATGAAATCCCTTAAACAAGAAAAATCAACTGTCATTTTATTCTTTATTTCCTAATTTAACTAAATAGTTAAATAAGTAAAATTCAGCAATGAAAGACGGGAGTGATGTAAGAAGTAAGTTTCTTTTCTATTTTTCTATTATACCCCCACTCCGTTTCAAATCTTTTTCCTGCCTTCTTATTAGACTTTCTAATTTATACGAATATTTCATTACATTAAAACTTAAAATACTTGCAACCCGGAGGGTGCATATATTTGTCTAGTTAATATATATATATATATATATATATATATATATATATATAATATATATACTACAAATATATGCTGTGGTGTGTGTGTGTGTGTGTGTGTGTGTGTGTGTGTGTGTGTGTGTGTTGGAAGAATGGAAAGGGAAATGAATCCGATAATATGAGGAAAAAATAAGTAAAGAAAAGAAATGTAGATGGATAAAAATGAATTTCAATTTTTAACGGTCTCTGCGTTCCAAAAATGATTAAAAAATATTCTTTTTTCCAACATTTTAAAATTCTGTTTTATCTCCAACGGATTTTTCTCTACTCAAAAAATTTTTAAAAATCACTTTAATGAAGGTCGTAAAAAAATCTCTCAGTGTACGGAATATTTTTACATTTTTCCTATTATTATTATTATCATCATTTCAACTTCATCTGATCATTTTAATAAAAATAATAGCGTAATCCGTATACATTTTGATAAACGGACCGAAACACATGTGTAAGTGATATCGATTAAAGTGATATCAATTAGATTCATTTTTATCCCTCTTTACATTTCTTTTCTTTACTCATTTTTTCCTCACACACACACACACACACCACACACTATATATATATATATATATATATATATATATTATATATAATCAATGTATAAGTCAAAATATAATTATATATAAAATTTTACGATATATATAATATATATAATGAGAGTAAGTAAAATAAAACTGTGTTTTTATTGATATGGCTTTTAGCCGACAATTTTTTGGAAGGATATGTGCTTAATTGAAGTCATACCTAATTTTTGAAAATTAATTAGTTAATAATTAATGAATTTAGGCGGGCATATATGTTCAAATGTAAGGCTAAACAAATCGAGAAATTGTCAATACCTGAAAATGTCAATCCTAGGTCGAAATGTACATTCAGGGATTGACATTTTCTCGATTTGTTTAGCCATACATTTGAACATATATGCCCGCCTAAATTCATTAATTATTGACTAATTAATTTTCAAAATTAGGTATGACTTCAATTAAGCACATATCCTCCTAATATATATATATATATATATATATATATATCTTTAATTTCATATATAATTATATTTTGACTTTATACATAATTATATATATGTATATATATGTATATATATATATATATATAATATTTCTCTGGATTTTTGAGATGAGGCTTGATGATTAGTATTATCTGCATTATTCGAACTATTTTCCTCATCTTCATTGTTATCTGTACAACGTTTCGGCCGATATGCCCTCCGGCCTTCTTCAGGTATTTCTTGTCGGACACGGGAACCTTCTCGGACTCGGGAACCTTCTTTTCGACCCGGGAACCTTTTTGTCGCAATCCGGAACTTCTTGTCGTAATCGGGAGCCATCACGGAACTTTGAAACCTAACCCTTTATTCAGTCCACGGGGATATCCTGTTCTCATTCCGCTAACCAAAGCTGGTGTAGAGGCGTCAAGCTGTGTTAATTATTATTCTGTGTTACTGCTGTCCCTGGCCAGGATTGAACCTGCAGTCCAGCGATAACTGTCACTTAGAACAGTCTTAAGCTAATTCATTTATCCACTAGGCCATGTGTCCAATAATTATAATAATAATAATATAATAATAATAATAATAATAATAATATAATAATAATAAGTGAAAGTGAAAGAAAGCGAAAAGATAGACAATCACTTGGACCTTGCCAGAGAACTGAGAAAACTGTAGAATATGAAGGTGAAGGTTGTGCCAATAGGATTTGGTGGCCTTGGAATGTCCCCAAAGGTCTGTAAAATTATATGGGTGAATTGGAAACCAGAGGAAGAATCGAGACCATCCAAACTACAGCATTGTTAAGATCGGCTAGAATATGGAGAAGAGTCCTGGAGACCTGAAGAGACTTGCTGTCACTCAGCCTCCAGTAAACCACCGGCTACGGCAGGTGTGAAAGACTCAATAATGATAATAATAATAATGAATTTATTGCTCAGTGCTCAGGTGCACCACAGCTATTTAATGTATCATGTCAAGTAAATAAAATAACTTTGATAAGTTGTGGTGCATATATTCTCTGTGTGTGTGTGTGTGGTGCGTGTGGTGTGTGTGTGTGTATGTGTGTGTGTGTGTGTGTGTATTATACATATTTGTATGTCTATATATAAAAACTATAAATATGCATGTGTGTATATATAAATTACATATATATATATATATATATGTTTATTTTATTAAATTATGCATATCTGTATGTGTATATATATGAATTATATATATACGTGTATATATATAAATTATTATATGTATATAAATTGTATATATATACGTGTGTGTATATATAAATTATATATATATGTGTATATGTATAAATGATATATGGGTGCATATATAAAAATCATATCATATATGTATCAAGTTTGTATATATATGAATTGTATATGCGTGTGTGTATATAAATATGAATTATATGTATGTGTGTGTATATATAAATCATATTTATGTGTGTGAGTATATATATATATATAAATTATATATAGGTGTGTGCTTATGAATTAATATATATATATATATATATATATATATATATATATATATATAAATTGTATATATGTGTGAATATATATATAAATTATTTATATGTGTGAGTAGAAATATATAAATGATATATATGTGTGTCTGTGTGTATATATTATATATATATATATATTATATAAATTATACATATGTGTGTTAATATAAATTATATGTGTGTGTAATAAATTAAATATATAGATGTGTAAAAAACTATTTCTAAAAAAAGACAAATTCAAAATTCTATCCCAATAAACTCAATGAATTTCTACACTAGAAAAATTAATCATAGTAATTTTTTAAAGAAATTTTTTTTTTTTTTTTTTTTTGGGAACTTATCAGCTTTTATGAAATAATTAAATCCATTAAATGTATTGGCAAGAATATGCGCCCTCTGCCGGTCATAAGTATCTAAGTTTTAATGTGATGAAATACATTAAATTAGAAAGACTGACGAAATTAAATAAGAACGCATATAATGGTTTCTATATAAGATCATTCATAGGATTGATTTTAATTTCTTGGAGAATAAAACAATAATATTAACGATCAATAACACCAAGTAGTTATTTATTAAACCCGGTTTTGTTAAAACTAGTATGTAAATTAACCAAACCAGATATTATGTGAACCTTTATTTCTTAGTGATATATAAGACTCATTGCAAGATTTTAAACACACATAAGATGGGCTGTTTCGAAGCAAATCTAACTCATATTTTTAAAGAGACCTCGTTAATAAATAAGATTTATTCTATGTATTAATTAATGATATTGAATGTACATTAAGTACTCATTGATAAACTTGTGCAATTTCTGAGGACATTAGGACGTAAGCAGTGACGTAGTTTGTGTTACAGACAGACACCGAATTTCCATTATAATAAGATTTTTTTTAAAGTTATTTCTCATGTGAAGTTTGAAAATAAACGTGTTTTTAATTTTTTTTAAAAGTTATTCGGTACAAAATAAAGTTTATTGTATGTAGGAACTGTTTGCAGTTTTTAAAAATACAATTAAAAAAGGGGTTGATTTTTCATAATTAACAACTTTTTTTAATAAAATTAAAAATCAACTACTTTATAAATAAAAATTCAAATTTAAATATTAATAATAATAATGAAATTTATTATGTACAGTGCTCAGGTGCACCACAACTCATCAAAGTCTCATGTCAAGTACACAGAATAATGTATTAGTGT
>CM042164.1:8626670-8629170 GCA_023376005.1 Doryteuthis pealeii | reverse complement strand
CTACTTCGTGGGGGCACATCTTTCCCCCACTTTACTCCGACTATGTCCTGCCTAAAAACTCTTCTTTTTTCTTTTTCTTCTTTCTTCCCTTCCTTCTCCTCCCCCCTCCCCTCCCACCCCCCGTTAATCCACAGTCAACCTCATCTTTCCTTACTCACTTGTGGCAACTCACGATAATCAATATTAACAAGAAATAAGGTGGTCCTCTCTTGCTAAGTGAGAAAAAAGAAAAGAGAAAAGCGAAAAGAAAGAAAGAAAGAAAAAAGAAAGAAAGGCAATAGCATCATCACAATCAGCATCAGCAGTAGCAACGGCACCATCACCATCACCAGCAGCAACCACAATAACTGTAATAGTAGTATAAATTATTATTATTATTGATGTTGTTGTTGTTGTCGAAGAGGACTGAGTTAAAATGAGGAGCAGTAACGTTACAGAACAAGCGGAAACGGCGAAGTTTGTATAGCGGTTAAGCGAGGCATAGTTCATAGTAACTACCTACTTTTAAAGCAAGAAGCAGATACAAGCTCTCTCTCTCTCTCTCTCTCTCCCTCTCTCTCCCTCTTTCTTTCTTTCTCTCTCTTTCTCTTTCTATATCTATCTATCTATCTATCGCTATATAGCTCTCCCCGACTTACTCTCCTTTTCTTTCCTTCGCAAACACCACTATAATAAATTCAACATTGAAGTGTAATATGCTTCCTAAGAACCGAGAAGAACCTTATATGGCCTATTCTTGATAACAATTTTTTTTTTTTTTTTTTTTCTTTTTTTTTTTTTTTTTTTTTCATTTTCTTCCCCTTCTTAATAGTCTTCAATCTCTTACTTATAAGCTTCAGTCGCTAGGACAGTAGCTGACGTCACGAGCACTACGCCCGTGTACTGACTGCTTTTTTTTTTTTTTTATAATAGTGACAACGGGTTTCCCGGTAGTATTGCAAATATGAAAGTTTCACTGCATCGTGGACCGTCTCCCGAGGCTACTCTTTGAATTCTACCTTCTTGCGCTAGCCAGTAACGAAGGACACGCAATGAAGTTGTCCGGGATCGTTTTTGTTTCATTCGGAATATTAATAACTTTGCTGCCCGTTGTATCGCAGAATAACTGTACCCAGGATCTCTCGTCAACCCTACGGAGCCTTACTCGTCAAGCGGACGTGATCTGCGAAGCTGCTGTGAAAAAAGCCCCGTCGTATACAGCTCGGGCCCCGGGGGTCGTCGTCGACAGGATCGTAGGCAAACGCCCAGTCGCCGGGGACACTGTCACAATCAAAATTCGAAGAATATTAAAAGGAGTAAAAAAAGTTAATATTACTATGCTGATTGTCAAGATAGCCAGACGGGATATTGTTAATACTTGCATGCAGCAACTCAAACGAGGTGACAAACTTATATTTTTTTTAAGGCACACGTTGATGGATGATTTACGATTCGAGATGATGACTCCACCTGTAGTACCAACAAAGCCATTGAGCAGAAAAGTGCGAAGATATATAAATCGAACTCGTGAGTGATGCTTGTCCCTTGTATTTCTTCTTTATTATTATTATTATTATCATTGTATGTTATTTTCTTTCTTTCTTTCTTCTAATGCTACGACTTGTGTTTACAACTTTTTTTGCTGTTTTTTTTTTACACACTTCTTTAAGTGCTCATGTTACCAACGATTAACTTTGGTAAAAAGTGTGTCAAGATTTCGTGTAAAGATGAAATACTCATAACGCTTAGAGCTTGAGTTACCAATATCGTCTACACTTCCAAGTTTATTTGTATTGTTGCTCTTTTTTCTTTTCTTCTGTTTCTTTTACTATTATTATCACCATTATTATTATTATTATCATTATTATTACTACTGTCATTATTACTCTTTTAAATACATATGCAGTTGTTTCAGTGTTTCTTAACTTTCAAAAGAAACTTTGGAGCGAGAGGAATTGTCTCTGTAGTTTAATGTGTCGTAATTTTCAACCCTCAAAGCAAAAGAGAAACTTAAAAATGTTTTTTTTTTCTTTCTCTACAATGCCTAGCGTGTTTGTTTTCTTCTTCTTCGTCACTTTTTCTTTCTTTCTCTCCCGTCTAATCCAGAGGTCTGCATTTTGAGTATTGTTGTTTTTAAGCTAATCTAGACAAAATATTGTCAACGATTTATCACACAATATACATATATATATGTGTGTGTGTGTGTGTGTGTGTGTGTGTGTGTCTATTCCTATATGTATATATTATGTATATATGATATATATACATATATATGTATATGATGAGTATATATATATATATATATATATATATATATATATATATGTATATATATATGATGAGTCTATTTCTGTTTATGTATTATACATGTATATCTTATGAGTCAATTTATATGTATATAATATATATACATATATATATGTATAATATATATATATATGTATATGTATATATACATATATATATATATAATATATATATATATATATATATATAAATATATATCTGATGAATCTATTTA
>CM042164.1:8609170-8624170 GCA_023376005.1 Doryteuthis pealeii | reverse complement strand
TTATACTATTTATATCTATACAGAGAGAGAGAGAGAGAGAGAGAGAGAGAGACGCACACACACACACACACCACACACATATATATATATATATATATATATATATATAAACTATTCAGGCGTTGTCATATTTTTCTACTTCAGTTCCTCCACTGACATTTGATCTTCATTCATCTATTCATTGATGGATTTATTAATTTCAATCAATTAGATAAAAACAGGTGCTTTTTTAATTGATTGATGTTTTTTAATCAGGATCAGTTAAATAGTGCAATCAATATTTCTTAAAATCTTGTATGATATATATTTTATATATGTAAATATATATAAATTATAAATGAGGGCATTTAAATCATAAATGTGTGTGTGTATATATATATAATTATATATATGTATGTGTGTGTGTATATATATATAAATTATACATATGTGTGTATATATGTGTATGTGTATATATATATATATATATATATATATATATATATATATATATATATATATATATATATATATATTTATGAATTATACATATGTGTCTGTGTGTATATATTTTATATATATATATATATGTGTGTGTGTGTGTGTGTGTGTGTGTGTAAATTATATGTGTGTGTGTGTGTATGTATATGTATATGTGTGTGTGTGTAAATTATATGTATGTATGTATACATATATGTGTGTGTGTGTGTTTAAGTGTATAAAAATTGTATGTCGTGCCTGTGTGTAAATTATATATACGCGTGCATATGAATTTTATATTTGTGCATATATATGGATTATGTGTTTTTATTTATAACTCGTGTGTGTATATAAATTGTGTGTTTAGGAATCATATATGTGTGTGTATAAATTATATGTGTGTACGCATATATTATATATATGCGTGTGTATATGAATTATATATATGTATATATGTATAATGTGTATGTGCGTGTGTGTGTGAGTGAGTGTGTAAAATTGTTACTTGTAAAATATTATAAAACAACAATTTTAGAAAGAAATTTGCCGGCAAAAATAGGGGGATTCTTTCAATATATATATATATATATATATATATATATATATATATATATACAAAGTGTGTCAAAAAAGCATCGAGATTTTTTGTACTTTTTTGACACACCTTGTATTCTGAAAAAAAATAACGTTCCATTCATTCGTCATTTCTATCTTGGTAAATACAGCTTTAAACTTTATACGTTTTTGACACACCTTGTACTCCGAAAAAAAATTGATGAATGGAACGTTATTTTTTTCAGAATACAAGGTGTGTCAAAAAGTACAAATAATCTAGATACTTTTTTGACACACCTATATATATATATATATATATATATATATATATATATATATTGATTGTCAAATTTAATTTCATTCATTTTCTGATAAAGATTTTTCATTAGGTTTGTCTATTCGGATTGTCGTCATTTTGATTATTATTATAATAATCCCAAAATTTCCTCTATGATTTCAGATTGGAGGAATCACCATTATTATAAGACTATCTATCTATCTATCTATCTATCTCTCTCTATATATATATATATATATATATATATATATATATATATATATATATATATATATATATATATATATTATGTATAAACACTGGTACCCTCATCTTAGTCGTTGGTCATTTTTCAGCTTTTTCTAAGGTGAGAAATTATCGTTAATATATTTTACATACATATAAAATATTCATTATCACAAAACAATTAACAATAACCGAATATAATTTTAAACTTCTAACTAACGTTTATCAAAATAAAAAAAGTCGAATTTTAATTGCAAGGTTCATTGAATCAGATGGTACTTTTTCTGAAATCGGGGGTACTTTATAGTCTTTCTGTAATCGCTTCAAATTTTACATGTATCTAAAGGGAGACAAAAACCAATGGAATCTTTCGTCTTTTGCGGGTAACATGAGATTGCTTGGTTTTTTTGTTTTGTTTTTTGTTTTTAAACACAACTTTTAACATTTTTTTTCCATGAATAAACATGTTTGCTTGGTAGACTGTGAATTCAGGGATGTCAATTTTTACCATAATCTACCGGACCGATGTTAGTGGAATATGAAATTAAAAAAAAAACAATGAATATATTCTTAATTTCTCAATTGGGATTAATACTTTTAATAAAACTATAAGGAAAAAAATAACTTAATGTGTTAATTCATCAATAAGTTTTTTAAAGAAATTAAACGACTGTATTAATTGATGTTGTATATATTTAAACTTGTTGCATAGTGATTCAGTTTTACACTTTTTGACCCCAGAACTGCAAAAGAGGACTGTTTAAATTTGTTTTTGTTTTTTTTTTTTCTTTTTTCTATTGTTCCTCTGAAATAGAAATATCGTTAATTATTCGACAAATTACCAGCAAATAATTATTTTCAGTTTATTACGGTATAGGACTTACAAATTTATAATCTTAATTCCCTTAAAATAACAACGCTGGGGCCCAAAAAGTGTATAACTGAATCACGAAGCAACAACTTTAATTATATACAACATCAATTAATGCTGTCTTTTGATATTTTTTAAAAAAACTTATAAACGAACTAACGTATTAAGTTATGTTTTCCTTAGAGTTTCATTTTTATCAAAAATCTTAATCCAAGTTCAGAAATTTAAAATATTGGACTTCATTTTATATCCACTAACATCTGTCCGGTAGACTATAGTAAATTCTACGCTCCTGAATTCACAGTCTACCCTTTTTTTCTGTATGGATAGGTTGATAATAAATATATATTTTTTTAAATGTACCTGCGTACGAGAAATATTTGTAACGTTTTCTGAAAAACCATGAGAACGTATATCAGGATAAGTAAGTTTGTGTGTTTTAAGTTCTTTATAACGAGAAGAAAGTTAAAATATTAAATTTTGAAAAGAAATATTTTTTTTCCCCAGATGACTGTTTTGATAATGAATACTAATAATACTGTGGAAATTTTTTATTTTTATTTTTATTTTTTTTTATATAGTACAAGAGACGCCATTCTTGTAGAATTAAGTGTCGTCTGGAATTCGAAAAAAATAAAAAAAATTTTTTTCAAAAAATCTAAATTAGGTTTCTATTTTACATGCAAGAATGTCACTACATTCTCAATCAGATATTTTTGGGCTGTGTTAAAATTACACGTGTTTCTTTTCAAACAACGTGTTTTAACAAATAGTTTCACACGCAAATTTTTAAGTGTCTCAATTTCTTATATAAATTATATACATATATAGATATATAAATATATATATATATATATATATATATGTGTGTGTGTGTGTGTGTGTGTGTGTGTGTGTGTGTGTAAATTATACGCGTGTGAAAATTATATATATATATATATATGTGTGGTGTGTGTGTGTATATATATATATATATATATATATATTCTCCCTCCAGCTATGGGTAAATAGTAGGACAGACGGGGCTCTTTAACCTTGGATATGTAACCAGTCTTACACGTGTTTCTTTTCAAACAACGTGTTTTAACAAATAGTTTCACACACAAATTTCAAAATGTCTCAATTTCTTTATATAAATTATATATATATATACACATATAAATATGTGTTTGTGTGTGTGTGTGTGTGTGTGTGTGTGTGTATAAATTATACGCGTGTGAAAATATATATATATATATATATATATATATATATATATATATATTGGTATTATGTTGGTATTATATACCCAAGAAAAGGGCCGGGTTGGCTCAGTCGGTAGAGCGTCCGGCTAGAAACCACAAGGTTCCTAGTTCGATACCGGTTCTCGCCAACTCAGCGCATGAGTAGCACAGGGAGCTGAGCGGTAAAGTAAGGAGCTGATGGTAGGTGTGGCGCTCCACCTCAGACGCCAAAACAATCTCCTTGGTCTAGCGCTATTGAAAAGGGGATAGACTCCCTCACTGATGATACCGACTTTAGCCGCCCCGACGACTTACTACTACATATATGTATGTATGTATTATATATATATATATATATATATATATATATATATATATATATATTCTTCCTTCAGCTATGGGTAAATAGTAAGACAGACAGGGCTCTTTAATCTTGGACATGTAACCAGACTGGGAGAAGGAAAACTCTGAATTCAAACCTGTTAAACTCCGCTTTAGAAATTGACCTTGTGTCGCATTCTGCTCATGCGGAGGGGTTGATATATATATATATATATATATATATATATATATATATATATATATATATATATGGGGGTGAGGGGGTATGTATGGAGGCGCGTGTTGTAATGGTTAGAGTTGTGAGAAATAAACTCGTCGATGCGAGTTCAAATCCTGGACGAGGCTGCTTGCATTTCAAATAGCGCTAACACACTTAGAAAGATATGCATCCAACTACTTTCCCTTCATCTATGGGTAAATAGTAGGGCAGACTGGGCTCTTTAACTTTGGGTAGGTAACCAGTCTAAGAGTAGGAAACTCTGAATTTAAACGTTAAACTCCGCTTAAGAAATTGACCTTGTGTCACATCCTGCTCGTGGAGATGTTAGTAAATATATATGTGTGTGTATGTGTCTGTCTAATTGTGTGTGTGTTTATATATATATTATATATATATATGTGTGTGTGTGTGTGTGTGTGTGTGTAAATTATATGTGTGTGTGTGTATATAAATTTTATATTTGTGCATATGCACAAATCATGTGTGTGAGGGCTGGTTTAGTTCAGTCGGTAGAGCGTTCGACTAGAAAGCACAAGGTTCCGGGTTCGATGCCGGCTCTCGCTAACTCAGCGTATGAGTAGCACAGGGTTCTGTGCGGTAAAGAGCAGAGCTGATGGTAGTAGTGGCACTCCACCGCAGACACCAAAAAATCACCTTGGTCTAGCGTTAGTGAAAAGGAGATAGACTCCCTCGTTGTCTTGCTTATACCGACTTTAGGTCACCCCGACGACTTTACTTTTTCTTACTTTATATATAAATTATGTGTGTGTATAAATTACACATATATATAAATGTGTGTGTGTGTGTGTGTGTTTGTGTTTGTGTAAATTTTTACTTATATAACTTTTTTTCGCTAAATTTTTTTAGTCGTTTTTATAATATATATCAATGTTTTTTAAATTATTATTATTATCATTTCTGAGAAGGACACAAGTTAGAATTTCGAGGCGACATTTGGAATATGTCAGCAAAATAAGGGAAGCTACTCTCACACTAAAGGGGCCGGTTTAGCTCAGTCGGTAGAGCACTGGCCTAGGAATCGCAAGGTTCCTGGTTTGATACCGGGTCCCGCCAACCCAGCGCATCAGTAGCATGTATGGGGTAATCTAATCTGTCCGATAAAATGGGAAGCTGACGGTAGGTGTGGCCCTCCACCACCACCACCACCACCACCCTCTCTCTCTCTCTCTCTCTCTCTCTCTCTCTCTCTCTCTCTCTCTCTCTTTAATTCTAATTCTAATTCTAATTCTAAACAGAATTTTCTCTACTTAATGTTTATAAGGGTAACTATAAAACTTAAATTTTATACTTACTATCTTTAAATTCCACAATGATTGATACACATGTATATAGATTTATTGTACTGAATGTATCAAATATTATGGGACAGTTACGGCTTGTTTTTTTTAAGGCGTTGGGGGTTAATACTATATCTAAATGCTTGTAGACTTAGGAACATTGACTTACCAAGTCTGGTTTTCCGACGTATAAGAGGGGATATGATTGAAGCCTACAAATACACGCATGGTTTTTATTCAACGAACTCTGACCTACTAAACATTGCTCAAAATACCTATACAAGGGGACATAAACTAAAACTCCTTAAAAAATCTTGTAAAGCAAACGCAAGACAAAATTATTTTAGCTACAGAGTGGTGAATACATGGAATAAACTACCTTCATCAGTAGTGAATGCCCCATCTCTAAACTCCTTCAAGGCAAAGTTGGATAATCTGTGGAATGATTATAAATATTCTGTGGAATTAAAATGAATATTTATAAGGAACAGCCGACAGGTCTCAGACCTAATATACTAGCTGAAAAGATATTATTTACTCCTTTTGAGTTTTCACATCAGTGTTAGCTGATGGTCTTTCACTGGAGTCTGAGTGACAGCAAATCTCCTCAGGTCTCCAGGATTCTTCTGAGTATTCTGACAGATTGCAGCAGTGCAGTGTTCTGAATGGTTTCAATCCTTCCTCTGATATCCAAACTTTCCAAACCCTTTTCCAATCCCTTTGGGACTGTTCCAAGTGCACCAGCTACAATTGGTATCACTTTGACTTTCATATTCCATAATTTTTTCAGTTCTCTGATAAGGTCCAGATATTTGTCTATTTTTTCATTTTCCTTTAACTTCACCCTGTGATCTGCTGGAACTACAAAATCCACCAGTTGACAAGTTCTTTCTTTTTTGTTTATCAACACTAGGTCTGGCCTTCTTGCTGGGATAAGGTGATCCGTTTTTATCTCAAAGTCCCAGAGAATTTTGTGCGTTTCGTTCTCAAGAACAGATTCTGGTTTATGCATATACCATTTTGTTGTGTGGTCAAAATTTAATTTTATTATTATTTATTTGGGGGGGGGGGTGATGTCTCTTCAAAATAAGGATTTTAATTTTTTATTACAAATATCATAGTCTTCTTTATTTCGACTGTATAGTAGCTTTATAGTACTAAACACGACTGACAATGTCATTTGCACGATATTAATTATAATAAGATGTAAATGTAATAATCGCATATTTTATTAGCCTAATTCATTCTATGATTAGCAGAGAGACAGACAGACAGACAGACAGACAGAAAACAGAGTAGATGTGTGTCAAAAAAGTATCTAGATTTTTTTTAGTTTTTGACACACCTTGTATTCTAAAAAAATATAACGTTCCATTCATTAATTTTTTTTTTTTCAGAATACAAGGTATGTCAAAAAAGTACCAAATTTTAAGTTGTATTTACCGAAATTGTAATGAAGAATGAATGGAACGTTATTTTTTTCTCCAGAATAAAAGGTGTGTCAAAAAGTACTAAAAATCTCGATACTTTTTTGATACACATTGTATATATATTAATGATTCACATGATTTTCAGACTCCGGGCTAACACACGATTCAACCACTCACTCACACACGCACACACACACACACACACACACATATATATCATCATCATCATCATGTCGCGCAATTAGCACGGATATCCATGACAATCTCTCGCCAACCTTTCCTATCATTCATTTTCCCAGGGAGGTCCTCTGCGCAGCAACCTGCATCTTTGCTTAGATGGTCAATGTAGGTCCTTGGTGGGCGGCCCACACTAGCATGTCCATGTGTTGGCTTCCACAGGAGAGCGTCACTTATGAGCTCATCCTTGCTTCTCAGCAGTGTCCTGCATGCCATGTCCGTCGCACTCGAATGGTTGGTGAGATGGGGGGCAGGTGGCCATATAGCTGTTTCCTCGTGGGGTGCTGCTTCCACGATTTGTTCAGGACTGCACGCAGCATTCTTGTGCAGCTCCCGTCCAGCTTATTCTCAAGGCGCCTCGTTAGGGTCCAAGTGGTGCAACCGTACAGCAACACTGATACAACCACCGGTTGGAAGACTTACTTCCATGTAAGTGAGAAAGGGTAAAAGTATCCAATTGACTGGTAAGTTCGGGGTGTTTCAATTTGGGATCATCTATATCCTCTGTATATTCACAATAAATGTCCACGCAGATGGATTTATACAAGGATTATTTCAAATCCTTCACAGAGCTCGATGTAAGATAATTGATAAATGAATTATATGCAGAGCAATATTTGCACTTTCGATAAGAAAGAAAAACTTTTTCTTGGTAATTATGTAATGGCTGTCTGACGAGACTCGGCTCATTTATTGAGTTACCGGTCGAAAAAAAATTATGATATCCAAATGACAATTAAGTTTTTCTTTCTTATTGAAAGTATATATAGCCACACTGATGAGAAGTAAACTTCGAAACACGTGTCGGTGGATGACTGATATATATATAATATATATATATATATATATATATATATATATTAAGAAAAATTGAAAAAACACAATTTTAAATAAGTTAAGTGTTAAGTTTATTGGCCGACGCTGCAGTGTTTCGATCTATTAATTAGATCATCTTATTGAGTTACCGGTCGAAAAAAATAATGTTATCCAAATGACGATTAAGTTTTTCTTTCTTATTGAAAGTATATATAGCCACACTGATGAGAAGTAAATTTCGAAACACGTGTCATTGGATGACTGATATATATATATATATATATATATATATATATATATATATATATATATATTAAAAAATCGAAAAAAACACAGGTTTAAATAAGTTAAGTGGTAAGTTTATTGGCCGACACTGCAGTGTTTCGATCTATTAATTAGATCATCTTCAGGGCATTTGTTGGTATATGGAAGGAGCTAAAAAAAAAAATTTTTAATAAAAAATAACGAGAAAAGCAAATGATAGTTCTTGTTTATCAGTCTGTTTAAAATTTGAAGTCTGAAAAAAGAACGCTGAAAAAAGTGGACGGTTTGAAATATGACGTCAAATATTCTCTTTTACAGTGTGAGTATTAGAGTGTGCAAGTGTGTGTATAATTAATAGATCGAAACACTGCAGCGTCGGCCAATAAACTCACCACTTAACTCATTTAAACCTGTGTTTTTTCAATTTTTCTTAATATACTACATACCGTCGGATTCACTTCCTTTTCTTCACACACACACACACACACACACACACACACACATATATATATATATATATATATATATATATATATATATAATTTCTTTTATGTTGGTGGATTAAGAACGGTTGGACTAAAAACGAGTAAGCAATAAAATGTCTTTTGTACCCCCATAGAACAGGAAGGAATTTGTTGACGAGGAGGGCCTCGAGTCATCTATCTTCGTAAATGCAAGAGTATTTGCACACACGTGTGTGTGTATCCACATATGTATGAACACGTGTGTTTGAGTGTGTACATATGTATGTGATTGCAAGTTTTATATTTAGTCACTTACTAAGCTAAGTTACTTTTCATACAAGGCTTCAAGAAATATCTGGCGCTCAGTGAGAAGCAAACTCACTTTTAATGTTCTCCTTGACTACCCCAGTAACCAGTGCACAACGTGAGGTGTGTGTGTGTGCACACACGGGCGCAGGTTACTAATATTCTTAGTGTTTAAACTTGTAACCGTAACGCAACAAAAACGACACTTCCTAACGAGATGTTTAATAGGGCATTTTAAGAGGATTGCCCTGTTTTGTTTTGTTTTCTCTCTTCTTTTCTTTTATACGATAAAAGGGCACCTCACCTGGTGTGATGGTTAGCAATCTAGTAGCAGACCATTGTTCGTGCTCTGGGGAATGTGACGTACCCCTTCATCATCACTCCCTGGTCTACTCTGACCCGCAGTGGTAGTACCTGTTAGGGTACCATCTATGGGTTAAATAGAAAAAATTCAATACCCATCAAGAATGAATAAAAATGTTGAATACCATAAAGAATGGATGAAACAAAGCGACTTCGCATAAGATAAACCCAACGAGGGTTGACATGCCGTAAAATACAACCAACCAGCCATTGTTCGTGAGTTTGATTCTCAATGGATGCCCCATACTTCCGGTCTTGTGCCACAGCTAAGCTTAGTAAATATCCTTTCGAGAATAAAACAATGTGTAACCGAATGATAATTTTGTAAGGTCCTCGACACGTTAAGCGACTTTTCTTTCTTCTTTATATATATATATATAATTATCATAAAGGTACACGGTAATAACCTACTCGAGTTTCACCATGAGGATCTTCAGGGTTAAATCAACAGGATTAATCAAGATATTGATTAATTGCAGTCGATTTCACGTGTGTGTTTTTTCACGATAAACACACACGTGAAATCGACTGCAATTAATCAATATCTTGATTAATCCAGTTGATTTAACCCTGAAGATCCTTATGGTGAAACTCGAGTAGGTTATTACCGTGTACCTTTATGATAATAATAGATTTGCTCTACTAACGCATTGAGTACTTTATATTTGTTAAATCGCCGCCTTATCATTGTGAAACTTGAATCAACTAACCACTGTGACCATTTTCACCGGTAAGTCACTTTTTCCACAAATACCATATATATATATATATAAATATATATATATAATGTATATATATATATATATATATATATATATATATATATATACATTTACTAACGCCTTCGTACGAGCAAGATGTGACACAAGGCCAATTTATTAAACGGGTTTTAACAGGTTTACATTCAGAGATTTTCTTCCTCCTAGACTGGTTGCTTAACCAAGGCTAAAGAGCCCAGTGTGGCTTACTATCTACCCCTAGATGGAGGGAGAATAGTTGGATTCATACCCTTCCCGGGGGTATTAGCGCTATATGAAATTCAAACAGCCTCGTCCAGGATTTGAACTCGGGTCGACGAGTCCATTTCCTACGAATCTAACGATCGCATCCCCCGCACCGTATATAAATCTTCTAATTTCTCGATGTAACGGAGATATCTGTGAAATGCTAATTAGAATCCGTCGCTCGTCGCCCGAATAGAAGCAGGAATAGCATTGTAGATTTATATTACAAACCGGGAACCCGACGGGTAGGCGGATGGTCTAGTATTTGTGTTTTTCAGAGTGTAAAGATGTTTTCATAACCCATTTGCTTGAAACGAATGTGAAGTGAAAATTATTGACAATGACATTATCTTCTATTTTTAGACTTGTTTGCTGTGCTATATATATATATATATATATATATATATATATATATATATATATATATATATATATATATATATATAAACATATTTTTATGATTTAAATATGACCAAGTTTGTAACCGGATTTTAATGCGAAAAAAAAAGCAAATTTATTTATTGACGAAATTATGTATTTTCTAACATAAAAAAGCAATTATCAGGGTTACACCCCCCTCTCTCCCCCTCTCTCTCTCTCTCTCTCTCTCTCTCTCTCTCTCTCTCTCTCTCTCTCTCCCTCTCTCTCTCTCTCTCTTTATTGCTCTGCTCTATATCTATCAATCTCTCTCTCTCTATCTATCTATCTCTATATCTATCTCTATTTATCTCTATCTGCTCATATCTATCAATCTCTCTCTCTCTCTCTCTCTCTCTCTCTCTCTCTCTCTCTCTCTCTCTCTCTCTTGCTTTGCTCTATCTCTATCTATCTCTATCTGCTCATATCTCTCTCTCTCTCTCTCTCTCTCTCTCTCTCTCTCTCTCTCTCTCTCTCTCTCTCTCTCTCTCTCTCAATTATTCAAATAATATTGGCTCGATTTCCCCCGTCTTTTTCAATAAAATTCGTTTGACTGAAGAAAAAAAAACACCTTTTATTTCTTATTAATTTTCTTTCAGTCATTTCTTTTCTTTTCTTCAATTTAAAATTTAATGTTTTTTCACCAATTTTTTTACCTTCATTAAACTTCTAAAAAAAAAAAAAAAAGTATTGCCACTGACGCAGCGATGCTGATAACTTTTTAATTTAGTGATTTATTTGCTTTGTATGAGTCCCAAGGAAATTTGAATAAAGTTTCTTAATAAATTGTAGGGTTTTTATTTATGATCTGGAGAAATAACTAAAGCCGTCTTGTAATCTATCCTGTGTAATTCTTTTCTAAGAAACTATTGAAATGTATTTACAATTAGCCAAAAATGGTGGGGGAAAAAAAAGAAAAAACAGTAGGACGCATTGATAGGATTCTAATGCGTCCTTTTCGATTTTTATGCGTCAGGGACGCAGGACGCGTACCTATCAGCGTCGCTGCTGACGGCGTGGGTTTCAAACCGAAGATTATCTATCTTTTTATAATTTCTGAGGATGAGGGTGATTTTAATTAATCATCAAATTCTGTTATAAACAGACAGAACATAATTAAGTTGGTTGGTTTTACGGCATATCAACTCTTTTCGGGTCATTTAATGCCGATATTAAATCATTTGATATTCAGTTTCTTACAGTTGCTTAAAAAAAGTAAAAGTCATCGGGACAGCCTAAGGTCGGTATCAGCCAGAAAACGAGGGAGTCTGGAATATTGTTTGCCTCTCTTTGGCCCCACGAAAGAGGATTTTAAGAGGCGAACATTATTCCAGTGACGAGGAAGGGAAATCTGTAGTGAAGAAGTGGCTCAAAGAACAGTCAACATAATTTTAAGGAGCAGTGATATATGTTCTCATTCGAAGGTGGAAAAGTAGGGATGTGATCCACAGAGGACCAGCTTCATTTTGATGTATGATACATGTTCCTGTATTGGTAATTATACATGTCCTAAACAAAATGGTATTACTTTTTGACAACCCCTGGTATATAGATAATTAAAAACTAATTGGTCTGGCAACCAGTCTAGGAGATGTAAAAGCTCTTAATTCAAACATGAGTGCTCTGCTGAAAAGTGGCCTTGTGTCATGTCAAGCTAGTATCACCATTACCCCGAGACTCAGTCTGACCCGGAGTAGTAGTACCTGTTAGGGTCCCATCTATACGTTAAATAGAAAAAATGACTTTTTAAAAATGTTTTAAAAATTGTGTTCAAAAGAAATGTTGAACAACCATCTCAAGAATGAATACATTTAAGAATAAATTTAAGAATGCCTTGAATTTACTGATGGGGAAAAAACTGGTGAATTAGGAGTTTTAGGTGATTTTCAAGGCTCGATAACCCCCCTGAGAGAGGGCAAAAATGGCAAATTGGGTGTGCAAATAAAGTGCCAAACTAATATGATTTACTGATTGAGGTCGATGAGGAGTATCACATAGTAAAAGATGGACAATGCCACTTGAGTATTAAGGGAGATATGGGGCTTCAAAGGTTTGCCCAAAATGCCATTTTTTAGCTATTATAATAATAATTGAATTATAATAATTTATATCTGTATTATCCAATTATTAAGGTTTAAATATTATCATTCAAGAATTGTGATAATGAACTGCAATAAAAAAAAATGAATTGAACTGCAATAAGAAAAACAAAAAAAGAATATTGAAAAGTTCTGTGTAATAGCTGAGAAGTAGCCAGTCCATAACTGGACTAAAAGGATTTTAGGAACACCGCAGAGTCAGAGAGAAAGGGGGAAGACAGGAGTAAAATAAATTAATTTTAATGATAAAAGAAGCTAAGAATTTGCATATTTTACTGATGGTTTATTTTAGGAATTGTATTTTTTTGCTTACATTTAAAATATCATTTAAAAAATGTAACCCTAAACTTGTGAGTGTTTTGAAACTTCATTTTGTTGTTCTAAACAAAATTTTTATTTGTCAATTTGTCAAGTCTTGGCTCGATAGAAGAGAGTGCCACGCGCAATGGTTCTCGAATATCTAAATTGTTCGTGTACTTCATTTTTATTCCGATTGTTGAAAAACCAGACTCGTATAGTGTTGTGGGGTTTTAAGGGGTCAAATAAGAACAAAACGACGGGTAACAAATGTAGGAAAATGTATTAACAAAAGAGTAGGCAATTACAGTACAGAGAAGTGAGAATTACGCCCGACAATAGAGTTATGAGCTGACTGGCATTGGCTTACTCTTCAAGCCATGATTGTCCCTGGTACTTATAGTAAAAGTCGGCGCACTCCATTGGTCTATAGGGCATATCACCTATAACATATAGGTATGTTGATGGAAATGGGAAAAGCATATTGAGAGCGCTTTTAAGCAGTTGATATTTTTAGAAATATATTTCCAGCTTTAGTTTACATATATGGTTGTCGATTCCAGATTATACATTTTTTCAAAGATCATGTGTGCCATCTGCAAACCGGCAGGTAGAACTCCACGGACCGGTACCGGTCCAGTGGACCAGCTATGAGAAGCACTGGTCTAGGCTACTTAGAAGAATCCAGGAGTGACGTGTTGTCACCCAGAAATCACTACAAAAAAATTCTTCATGTTCTGGTTAGTATGCATACCAAATTCCGTACCTTTACATCAAAACATTTTGTTTAAAATTAAAATTAAAATTAAAACATTTTTTGTACTTAATAATGAAGAAATTTAAAGAGTTCCACAAATTGACTGATTTTTAATTATTGAATTATATCATTTAGTCAGTAAATATCTAACTATCTGTCTCTCTGTATGTGTCTATTCTTTCTTCCCAGATCACTTATGTCTTATTTCCATTCTTCCTTCCTTCCACCAATGCAAATTCCCTTTACCTCTGAATTTACCTAGCAATCATTCGTTGACAAAAACATTAAAAAAATAAAAAAAAATAAAAAATAAATAAATCCCTTTTTTGAACACCCTTCCCTTCTGGATCAGTTTCTTAGTATCTCCATCTATTACGTTTTTAAGGGCTGTAAGATTAAAAGTTAATAATTGAACAACAGCTCCGACACGTTGTGAGACAAAACATTTAATAGGTGTACAGCACATGGTAACGTTAAGATACATAAAGTACATAGATACATAAGATACAAATAAGATATAAAAGTAGAGATAAAAGGACACATTCATGAATGGTAAATACAAGATACAATATTTAGGTATAAACGAGATACCCAAATGTACATAAAATATAAATGTTACAGACATGGAACTAAAGGATAGTCAATGCTGTATAAAAGACTTACAGTAATGTAAGGGGGGCCAAAGCCCGACCGAGAAGGGGGTAGACATAAGTCTAACCCATGTGCCCGTTCAGAGGCAGTAAGGAGAGAGAAGAGGAAGCATTTGAATCAGCCGCTTATATACCAGAGGTCCCCTGGTGGCCACAAACGGCAACACAGCGGGAAGATAACTCTTCCAGGCAAAGTCAGTAAGAATCGAAAACTAAATTTTGTACTTTTCCTCATTATAAAAATATTGATGTGTATGTGCGATTTTAAGGCTCAAATGACATCTCTGAGTTATAAGCCAACACATAGATACCAAAACAGACTCAACTCCTTTACATATAGAAAGGATGATTTCAATAAAAATCTAACTCCAATTTATTTTAATACAGAAGTACATTTATCTCTCG
>CM042164.1:8560364-8609070 GCA_023376005.1 Doryteuthis pealeii | reverse complement strand
AAAAAGAGAAGAGATCCAGGTCAACACTGAGTTCGGGGTAATTGGTAAATTGGGTGTGCAAATAAGTGCCAAACTTATATGATTTACTGATAGAGGTCGATGAGGAGTATCACATAGTAAAAGATGGACAATGCCGCTTGAGTATTAAGGGAGATATGGGGCTTCAAAAGGTTTGCCCAAAATGCCATTTTTTTAGCTATTATAATAATAATTGAATTATAATAATTTATATCTGTATTATCCAATTATTAAGGTTTAAATATTATCATTCAAGAATTGTGATAATGAACTGCAATAAAAAAAAAATGGATTGAACTGCAATAAAAAAACAAAAAAAGAATATTGAAAAATTCTGTGTAATGGCTGAGAAGTAGCCGGTCCATAACTGGACTAAAAGGATTTTAGGAACACGACAGAGTCAGAGAGAAAGGGGGAAGACAGGAGTAAAATAGATTAATTTTGATGATAAAAGAAGCTAAGAATTTGCATATTTTACTGATAGTTTATTTTAGGAATTGTATTTTTTTTGCTTACATTTAAAATATCATTTAAAAAATGTAACCCTAAACTTGTGAGTGTTTTGAAACTTCATTTTGTTTTTCTAAAGGCTTGTTTTTGTACTTACTAATGAAGAAATTTAAAGAGTTCCACAAATTGATTGATTTTTAATTATTGAATTATATCATTTAGTCAGTAAGAATCGAAAACTAAATTTTGTACTTTTCCTCATTATAAAAACTAGCAAATATATGCACCCTCCGGGTGCAAGTATTTAAGTTTTAATATAATAAAATATCATGTTAAATTAGAAAGGCTAATGAAAACTGAATAAAAATTCAGATAAAATATTTGGAACAGAGGGGGTATAAATCGGAAAATAGAACAACTTTGAAACTAACTGTTCCACCTTTTCCCTTACTCCCGTCTTTCAGTGGTAAATTTCCCTAATTTAAACTATTTTATAAAATAGGAAGAAAAGAATAAAATTTTACAGTTATTTCTTTATGTTAATAGATTTTCTGTTAAGATTTATCCCCCGAGATTTTTGCTCATATTTATTAAGATAAAACCAAACAATTAGAAATCAATAATACTAAGCATATATTTAAAATCAAATTTTTTTAAGATCAATATGCAAATTAGCCTTCCATTCAACACTGTAAACCGCTATTTCGTTGAATATATAAATATAATTGTATGTTATTAGTGTGTAGATATTGTTAACAGTCTTAATGATGTAAGGCAATTTTACTAATAATTGAGGTTTAAATAAAAATAAAATCATGGAGAATGTGATGTAAATAACAAAGGGAATTGTGAATTGAATAGTAATATAGTTTCGGTTACAGACAGACAAACCCACAATCTCCATTATAATAAGATATTGATGTGTATGTGCGATTTTAAGGCTCAAATGACATCTCTGAGTTATAAGCCAACACATAGATACCAAAACAGACTCAACTCCTTTACATATAGAAAGGATGATTTCAATAAAAATCTAACTCCAATTTTATATTTTAATACAGAAGTACATTTCACCTGGAGTGGTAGTACCTATTAAGGTACCATCTATAGGTTAAATAAAAAAAAGTGTTTTAAAAATTGTGTTTTAAAAATGTTGAGTTTAAATTTGAAAAATAAATAAATAAAATAATACCCAACAAGAATGAATAAAACAAAATGTCTTCGATATAAAATAACCCAAAAAGGGTTGATATGCCGTAAAATCCAACAATCAACCAAATACGCAAGCATTTTTGATTTTTTTTTTTTTTTTTTTTTTTTTTTTTACTTCGGGCAATGCCATGTAGTCCTGCTAGTATCCGATATTATCTCTCTGAGAGAGAGAGAGAGAGAGAGAGAGAGAGAGGGGGGGGGGGCCTTTCAGAAAATGCTGAGGCGGGAAAGTCTGCTATTTTACTGGGAGGGTCGGACGGGGGCCCCGCTCTGTCCAAGGGGTTGGGATAGGCGGTGGGTTGTGTTTAGCTAAGGGGCATCTTGGTCTGTATCTTGCTAAAGGTCACTAAACACAACTATTCATGGGTGAGTGATATTAAAGCTGTTGATAACAAAGCATGTCACAATTTGAGAGACCCTTGGGTTTACTTAGAGCAGACAGGGATTGGCAACCCCCCCTTTTCTTCTTCTTGTTTTTATCTTACCTAAGTTGAAGGCAGATGTGATGGTGGAAAAAAACGCTTCAACGTATAAAAAAGAGAAAAAAGGGAGGGAAAATACTTTCGCTTTACCAAACGAAGTTCAAATTTTCTTTCTGGGTTCAGTTTATCTTCGTATTTCTATGCTTTGCTTTGATTTCACTGTTCAATGACATATCAATCTTTGTGGGTAATTACGAGGTTGGGGAAAAAGCAGTAATAATTTCTTATATAGACTAGCAAGAATATGTATTTAAGTTTTAATGTAATGAAATACGAGGTTAAGTAAAAAAAGTAATGCCATTTTGTTTAGGACAGGTATAATTACCAACACAGGAACATGTATTATACATCAAAATGAAGCTGGTCCTCTGTAGATCACATCCCTACTTCTCTCCATAGGTGAATAAAAAAGTAATGCCATTTTGTTTAGGACAGGTATAATTATGAACACACGAACATGTATTATACATCAAAATGAAACTGGTCCTCTGTGGATCACATCCCTACTTCTCTCCATAGGTGAATAAAAAAAGTAATGCCATTTTGTTTAGGACAGGTATAATTACCAAACACAGTAACATGTATGATACATCAAAATGAAGCTGGTCCTCTGTGTATCACATCCCTACTTCTTCACATAGGTGAGTAAAAAGCAATGCCATTTTGTTTAGGACAGGTATAATTACCAACACACGAACATGTATGATACATCAAAATGAAGCTGGTCCTCTGTGTATCACATCCCTACTTCTCTACATAGTCACCGTTTCTCTCAATAGCAATGTCCCACCTTCTAATGAGAGCATGTCTCCCTGCCTTGTAAAATTTCTGTTGACTATTCTTTGAGCCACTTGTTCACTACAGATTTCACATCCGCATCACTGGAATAATGTTTGCATTTCTTCAACCCAATGAAAGAGGGTTTGAGAGTCAAACATTATTCCAGTGATGAGGAAGTGATGGAGGGGAGGAGGCATCTCCGACTGCCCGTCTTGCCTAAGTAAAGGCTAAAGTGGAATGTTGCATGTCATGGACTGCTCAACCACCAGGATTCCGTCCTTAAGCATTACGGATCGCCACCCACTGCCAACAGGTGGCCCCATTCGTGGGATTTTATCCCTCTGCAGGGATGCAGTCGGCGTATTCTACAGCCCCAGCCGACAGAGTGGTCTTACCCTTCTGCACTGGTGAATTCAGCTTAATCTATAGCCCCAGCTGACAGAGCGGTCTTATCTCTCTTCAGGGTTGCAGTCGACGTAATCTACAGCCCCATGCGACAGAGCGGTCTACCACTCTGCAGGTGTACATTCAGCTTATTCTATAGACCCAACCGACGGGGCGGTCTTACCACTCTGCAGTGGTGCATTCAGCGTATTCTACAGCCTCATCCGACTGGGTGGTCTTACCCCTCTGCAGGAGTGCAGTCGGCGTTGTCTACAGCCCCAGTCGACAGGGTGGTCTTATCCTTCTTCAGGGGTGCATTCAGCTTAATCTATAGCCCCAGCTGACAGTGCGGTCTTATCCCTCTTCAAGGTTGCTGTCGACGTATTCTACAGCCCCACCGACAGAGCGGTCTTACCACTCTGCAGGGGTACATTCAGCTTATTCTATAGCCCCAATCGACAGGGCGGTCTTACTCCTGTGCAGGAGTGCATTCAGCGTATTCTACAGCCCCATCCGACTGGGTGGTCTTACCCCTCTGCAGGAGTGCAGTCGGCGTTGTCTACAGCCCCAGTCGACAGGGTGGTCTTATCATTCTTCAGGAGTGCATTCAGCTTAATCTATAGCCCCAGCTGACATAGCGGTCTTATCCCTCTTCAAGGTTGCTGTCGACGTATTCTACAGCCCCACCGACAGAGCGGTCTTACCACTCTGCAGGGATACATTCAGCTTATTCTATAGCCCCAATCGACAGGGCAGCCTTACTCCTCTGCAGGAGTGCATTCAGCGTATTCTACAGCCCCATCCGACTGGGTGGTCTTACCCCTCTGCAGGAGTGCAGTCGGCGTTGTCTACAGCCCCAGTCGTCAGGGTGGTCTTATCATTCTTCAGGGGTGCATTCAGCTTAATCTATAGCCCCTGCTGACAGAGCGGTCTTATCCCTCTTCAAGGTTGCTGTCGACGTATTCTACAGCCCCACCGACAGAGCGGTCTTACCACTCTGCAGGGGTGCATTCAGCGTATTCTACAGCCCCAACCGACAGGGTGGTCTAATCCTTCTTCAGGGGTGCATTCAGCGTATTCTATAGCCCATCCGACTGGGTGATCTTACCCCTCTGCAGGAGTGTAGTCGTCGTTGTCTACAGCCCCAGTCGACAGGGTGGTCTTATCCTTCTTCAGGGGTGCATTCAGCGTATTCTGTAGCCCTAGCTGACAGGGCGGTCTTACTCCTCTACAGGGGTACATTCGTCGTGTTTTACAGCCCCATCCGACTGTAGGGAGGCATTCAGCGTATTTTTTTGTAGCCCCAGCCGACAGAACGGAGTTAACAAGTAGCGAAATCTGTTATGTAATATTGTGAATTATTATTGATCTTTTTATTTCATTTTTTTATTGATCAATTTTGCGTAGTGTGCCGAATCGAATGCACTTGGCGGTGTCTGTTATTTCAAAAAAGTAGAGATCAACTTCTAGGGTTACAGGTCAGGGTTACCAGATCGAAATCGTTATGGTTAACGAGCAGAAGGACTAAAAGTAGTGAAGTAATTTAAGCAGACGGATACCAGGGTATCGAGAGCGAACGTTTGGGGGTATCCATTAAATCACGGAGGTACAAATCGGGTAGTAAAAATGGTATATATATATATATATATATATATATATATATATATACAGATGCTAATAGGGACGCGTCCGGCGTCACTGACCCATAAAAATCTAAAAGGACGCAATAATATTGTATCTATACATTCCAGTGTTGTTTTTTTTGTTTTTTTTTGGGGGGGGGTTCTCGTACAATTTCCATTTTTACGGTAAATTCATTCCATTATTTTCTTGGAAATTAATTACACACTATGTGGTACAAGGTAGGGGTTAGACGGTTTTAATTGTTCATAGATAAAAACTCTACAATTTATGAAGAAACTTTAGTTGAGACCCATCAAATTTCCCGGGAACTCATTCAAATCAAATACATGCGTCCCAGGACGCTCTAACTTGAAAAGCTACTATCATCACTGCATATATATATATATATATATATATATATATATCACTCCGCACGAGCAGGATGTGACACAGGGTCAATTTCTTAAGCGGAGTTTAACAGGTTTAAATTCAATGTTTTACTTCTAGACTAGTTGCCTGATCAAGTTTTGAAATGCATTCATTCATTCTTAATGGATACTCAATTTTTTTCTATGAATACATTTTTCTATTTAACCCATGGATGGGGCCTTAACAGGGACTACCACTCCGGGTCAGAGTGGACCAGGGAGCAATGGTGATGAAGGGGTGCTACACATTCCCCAAATTTCAAAAAACAGGAACCTCACCATCAGATAGTTTAACGTCATTCTCAAGACATGAAGACCTCAGCCACCGCCTTCTAGCACATATGATAAAAAGGGTTGAGGCTTGCTATAAGGGCAGTAGGGTTTGGGCAATCATATATGTGCTAGGGCTTGACGTGACCAACCGACTGATCGAAGGGGGCCTCTCCGACCGCCCGTCTAGCCCAAGATAGGGCCAAAGTGGAGTATTGCAAGTCATTAACTGCTGATCCACCTGGGTTCTATCCTTAAGCATCACGGGTCGCCACCCACAGCCAACAGGTGACCCCATTTGGGGGAGTCTTACTCCTCTGCAGAGGTGCAGTTGGAGCATTCTAACGCTAGGGCTTGACATGACCAGCCAATTAACTTAGAAACAAGATTAAATGGATGAATACATCTTTACAAATGTTCAAACTGACAACCACCTCTTTCCAAACAGCCGATTAACACAGACCAATGGATTTAAGGGCGTTATGGATTATTTCCTTTGGAACAGCAAGATATATCCGTTCTATTTGTCCGACAGATTTCTGTGGGGTTCAGTGAAGGGTTTACATCATTTTTTTTTGGGGGGGGGTGCCTTTTTTTCTTCTTTTGTTTTTTTCTTTTGTGGGGCTGGTTGATGAGCGTTGTTCTTCCTCAACGCTCTTTATGGACATATTGTACAGTTCTAATGTTGTATACCCTTCTTTACTTTACTTCTTTCTTACTTCTTCTATTCTTCTTGCCATCTTCTAGTGTCTTTGACATCTTGTGTTCTTCTAGCATCTCTTCTAACATCTCTTCTTCGTCTGGACTTCTCTTGGGGACTTCGTCTTGGTTGTCGGTCGCACTTAACTCATTTCTTTTTCTACATCAGTCTTGTTACCAAGACATTCACCAACTACAAGACCGTGTTATTTTCTTAAGCTTTTATTTCCTTAACTAAACATTTCATGTAACTAATTATCTGACTAACAAAGCGCGCGTATGCAGTGAGCTTCAGCTCAGGCAGAAATACCTTATCTGCCCGACGTCCAACTGAAAACTGAGGACCAAACCAGGTCCCACGTGACTTCACGTATTTTCGCGGGCTTTCTGTACTATTCCATGGAAAGTCCGCGATATATGATATGAAAAGGGCCATCCCTTTAGAATTACAGGGGATTGACAATAATCTTATGCAACCGCATAGATTATGTAACACTAATTCAAATCTATCTCGGATGCGAGCAATGGTGTGACGCATCGGTAGATCTTTGTGAAGTTCTCTTCTAAATTGTATTTGTACTTCCATGATGTTTGTGTACTTTCAGTAGAACCTCATGATAAATCTTATTTTTTCAAATCTTAGTCATACTTCTACCATTATTAAAACCAATTTGATCTTGAAATAAATTTGTTTTGATTTGGTTTGTTTAACTCTTAACATCCTGTTGAGAATTTTCTAAGTCCAGAGCCCCATTCCTATAAGGATTTATCAAAAAATGGCTAGAAATGGCCTTTTCATTTAAAGTTACCTGTTATTTACCTTAAATCAAATACTTCTAAATCTTATTATAATGGAGATTGTGGGTTTGTCTGTCTGTAACCGAAACTATATTACTATTCAATTCACAATTCCCTTTGTTATTTACATCACATTCTCCATGATTTTATTTTTATTTAAACCTCAATTATTAGTAAAATTGTTTTACATCATTAAGACTGTTAACAATATCTACACACTAATAACATACAATTATATTTATATATTCAACGAAATAGCGGTTTACAGTGTGAGTGGGAAGGCTAATTTGCATATTGATCTTAAAAAATTTTGATTTTAATAATATATGCTGCTTAGTATTATTGATTTCTAATTGTTTGGTTTTATCTTAATAAATATGAGCAAAATCTCGGGGATAAATCTTAACAAGAAATCTATTAACATAAAGAAATAACTGTAATTTTATTCTTTTCTTCCTATTTTAACTAAATAGTTAAATTAGGGAAATTTACTGAAAGACGGGAATAAGGGAAAATGGTGGAACAGTTAGTTTCAAAGTTGTTCTATTTTCCGATTATACCCCCTCTGTTCCAAATATTTTTATCTGAATTTTTATTCAGTTTCATTAGCCTTTCTAATTTAACATGATATTTTATTATATTAAAACTTAAAACTTGCACCCGGAGGGTGCATATATTTGCTAGTATGTTTAATATTACATTTAAACAAAGGCTATCATTTGGGGTGGATTAGGAAAATAAATGTGACTTCAGGCCGGGTGGAATGAGGTGGTATAGGATGTTAAGAGTTAATACTACTATAACTGCTGTGGCATTCAACCTGGGTCGCTTGAGCCGGCTCCACCCAACAAATTCCCCGTATCCCGAATAATTGCGCGGTGATCCAACGCAATTGAGGTTATCAGTGTCAGCCATTCGTGGTTCCATTGAAGAACTCCATAAAGGCCTGGTCCCAGGATCATCTCAGTATCGTGCTTGATTGTTTTGAGCCGTGTTTTCAGTTGATCCCTTGACGTTTCTTCCATCCTTGAGGTGGTACTGGGTCAATAGATTCACGGATAATGTCACCGGGTTGTCGACGTAGAAGACATGACCGAGCCAGCGAAGATATATATATATATATTTATATCATACACACATAGTATTAAACAAAATACACGTCTCCTGTTTAACAATTTTATTAACGGTCTTTTCAAGCTTTCCGGCCAACGTTTTTAACATTTGGATCGAATCCGTGGATTAGTCCACCATATAAATATATATATATATATATATGTGTGTGTGTGTGTGTGTGTGTGTGTGTGTGTTCCGAGTAACATAACAGTGGGCGAACGTCTTGGATTTTGCTGAAAGTTTTAGCAAGATCTCTCTCTCTCTCTCTCTCTCTCTCTCTCTCTCTCTCCTCTCTCTCTCTCTCTCTCTTTTGGGATTCTCTCTCTCTCTCTCTCTCTCTCTCTCTCTCTCTCTCTCTCCTCTCTCTCTCTCTCTCTTAATATATCGAAAAAATGTCAATTTGAGATTCTCCCCCCCTCTCTCCTCTCTCTCTCTCTCTCTGTTAATATATTTTAAAAAATTGCCAATTTCGGATTCTCTCTCTCTCTCTCTCTCTCTCTCTCTCTCTCTCTCTCTCTCTCTCTCTCACTTTCTGAAGGAGGATGAGGATACACACACACACATACACACACACACATATATAGATAGATAGATAGATAGAAAGATAAAACTCATTTCCAACACATGAAAGAAGAAACAAATAAGAGGCCTAGATTACAAACTTAAATCCGGGTGGATGTATCTCCGACCCTATCGCCGGGAACTCCTGTGTTCTGTTGCCTGGGTTAGTCTGCCCAAATAAATAGGGTTCTCTTTTCTTTCTCCTGTCAGCCTTAATTAGGCCTCCCATTGATTATGCACCGTGATAAGGAGACAGTTTCGAATATTATCACCTCAGCCGACATTTTTCCACTAACACATTGTCAACCATCATTAATTTTTAACTAGTATTTCTTTCATCTTAATTTCAGTCGCTTTTCATCACAACTACTCATAACGTCACTGGGCAGGGCAGCCATTATTAAACCTGGTAATATATATATATATATATATATATATATATATATATATATATATATATATAATTCAATATACCAAACTTGTTGGTAAATCCTCACGGTGAGAAAAAAAACAGCAAATAGTTTGATTGTAAAAATATACTACCAAACATCAACCGGGAAGAAAAAAATTTTTGGAAAAAAGAAAAGACCAAGATAATCGTACCAACAAAAAATAATCTATTAGTACAATATTTTGGCTAAAAGAAAAAAACAATTTATATGCATATATATAATATATATATATATATATATATATATATAAGATATATATATTCATATAAAACGCCAGGAGACTAAAGCTAATAAGTAAAAGTGCTCAATACCTAAGTAGAGCAAATAATAAGATAAATCTAATGAGTCAGACGAACCTACAAAAGTTTCGCTTAATGCTCTTCAGGGATAAGAGTCAGATCTTAGCCCTGAAGAGCATTAAGCGAAACTACAATAGGTTCGTTTGACTCATTAGATTTATCTTTATATATATATATATATATATATATATATATATATATATATATATAATCATTCACCGCAATTCTCCTTTCCAATTCTTTGCCCTTTAAAGAGTTCTGTACAACGTGCAATGTGTTTGATTATTGGGTTGGTTGAATTGTACGGCATATCAACCCTTTTTATTTTTATCTTATGCTGAAGACGTTTTGTTTCATTCAATCTTGATGGGTACTCAGATGGGACTATCAGGTACTACCACTCCGCGTCAGACTGGACCCGGGAGTAATGGTGATGAAGGGGTACTCCACACTTCCCAGAGATCCAGAATTTGGAACTCACCCTTTGCTGCAGTTTTTCGTCATACCCAGATCACTAACACCACAGCCACCACCGCCTTCTAGTACATTCTGATAAAAGGGTTGTGGTTTGACATAAGAGCAATGTGGTTGAAACAATCATATAGGTGCTAGGGCTTGACGGAAGGGTTCTCCTCATAGCTTTCCAAAGTCTCGTAGTTTGTCCTTGTGTGTATGTTATACTGGTCCCCAGAAGCGTTTTCTTTAAGGGGAGCGCGTCCCACGGGGATGTTTTTAAGTGACAGGTTTTCACTGTATAGAACCTAACAAGACAGTTTTAATGAATTCGCGCGTTAGACACGGCCTCATCCATCAAAGTGAGTGTTTGTTAATGAGGCTCTCCTCTATGCTATGTCTGTGTGTACGCTTTTAAGACAGGGGTGGGGTGGGGCAAAAATGTCTTCGTTTTGTCGCTAAGGTGACACTAAATAACTAAGGTGACAAAAAGAAAACAATAACTCAGAGAAATAATAAACAGTCTTGATAATGTTAAAAAAAAAGAACCATTGCACTATCTTGGGAGCCCATGGTAGACATTTATTAAATCTAACAACAGAGAGACACCCAGTGAGAATCGAACTCTTTCCGCGAGTGATTTGGCCTGCAAGATGGGTTTTCTTAACCATTGCACTATCTTGGGATCCCATGGTAGACATTTATTGAATTTAACAATAGAGAGACACCAGTGAGAATCGAACTCTTTCCGCGAGTGATTGGCCTGCAAGATCTTAACCATTGCACTATCTTGTAGACATTTTTGAATTTAACAATAGAGAGACAAACAGTGAGATGGTAGACAGTAATAAAAATGAATCGAACTCGCAGAAGTGAGCTTTGTTGCGGGTGGCGGAGGAGTGGCTTGCATAGCCATCACGTTCGTCTATGTTTGTGGTCTTGTTTATATGTTGGAGGGTGATAAAAGATTTAAGAATAGTCAGATAAATTCTGATGAAATTTAGCCGACAGCTTCTTCAGGGGGAATTACTCAATGTGATTAGTCTTTGAGGGTTTGCTTGTCCTCTCTTCTGGGTGGAATGACTGTCTGCATTTATACTTACCAAATCAAATTTTAGCTCTTGGAATCTAGAACTGGAAGTAAGGAGTAAATAAAACAGTGGGTGGCCTGGTGGCCGACAATGGCTACTTTATATTAATGATAACTCTTTCGGATAACTGATTAACGCCTTTCAAGATGATAAAATCAAAACAATTGTTAGAAAACATGAAAGAAAAAAAGAAAAACCTTGAAAACCATAATGATTCTATTATTTTTAACCAAATTTGAATGAAAAAATGCTGCCCAAATATATATATATATATATATATATATATATATATATATTGCGCACTTATGATTGACAAGTTGGTTTGGCGAGTTTCATGTGTGGCGTGTCCGGTTGGCCTAGGGGTATAGTCTCTGACTTTGCGTTCTGGGTTCGCCGGTTTGATCTCTGTCGGGGGGGGGGAAGATCGTAGGTATACACTGCTGATGAGACCAAAAATTAGGTCGAAACAGCTGTACAGTGTTCCTCACGTCGCACATGGTATTCGCCGAATTTGCTTGTCATGATTAATTAAATTATATAAATAAAATTATCTCCATAAAATAAAATTACATATATATATATATATATATGTGTGTGTGTGTGTGGTGTGTGAGAGAGAGAGAGAGAGAGAGAGAGAGAGAGAGAGAGAGAGAGAGAGAGAGAGCGAAATGGAGATAAATCCGCCAAAAATGTTGAAGAAATTGATTGAAAGTTATATATATATATATATATATATATGTGTGTGTGTGTGTGTGTGTGGAGAAAAGGTATATATATATATATATATATATATATATATATATATATATATACGATGTTTAGGATCAAATTTATTGTTTTGATTAGGCAACTCAAGTGTTTCAATCTTTTTAGTTTACATATGCAGGTATATCCATTTAAATATTCTTTTAGATAAAAAAGGGGGGGTGGCAAATAAAATACCGTGCACGCGAACCTCGGATCATCATCAGGACAGATAAGTATAAGTGTCGTTGATGACTGTTTTACGATGTAAGTAACTAAGACAAGTAAACTTTGTTTATAGTGGTGAAGGCTTGTGTTGGACCATCCACACTTTTTGGCACAGTCGATAGGAAAGAATTGGTGCATCAAGGGTTACCACAAACCCAATCAACGACCGACCTCAGGAATTTTGAATTCAGAGTTATCCCTCTCCTAGACTGGTTACCTATCCAAGGCTGAAGAGCCCAGTCGGCCCTACTATTTAACCCATAGCTGGAGGGAGAATGTATGGATTCATACCTTTCCCAAGGATATTAGTTCTATGTGGAATGCCAACAGCTTCGTCTAGGAATTGAACTCTAGTCTACGAGTCCATTTTCCACGACTCTAATCTAATATATATATATATATATATATATATTATATATATATATATAATGTCTATAACTCATTCCCCGCCAATTCTCTCCTCCCAATCCCCACAATCCCCACTCTTTCATTTAATGTCTGTGAGTTCCCCCTCCTACTTACTTCTACAGCTGCCCGGTTGTTTAACAACATTGCGTGTTTAAAAATAACCAGGAAACAAATTAATTACATCTTCTCCTGATGATGGCACTTTGGTGGGCTGAAAGTACTAGGGCCGAAATCTTTGGTGGTCACATAAACAGACTATAATATATGATACTACATATTGTAGTATAATACATACTAATATATATATATATATATATATATATATATATATATATATATATATAAATTCGCGGATGAATAAAGCGGGAACGCTATACATAACGGATATTCATTTGGATGTAATTTCAAAGGCGATTTGTCTGATTATAAGCATCTAATGCTTTGAAACCAACGGTAACAAAACCCATTAATATATAGATTATGATATTAACTATACTATTTGTTATAGCAATGATGCCACTCAATTATGTACAAAGAAAATGTACAAGGGATACAAATTCTCACAGGAAAAAATAAACCACCTTATGTACATGGATGACATAAAAAATTTGCAAGGGATTTGTCTGATTATAAGCATCTAATGCTTTGAAACCGGCGGTAACAAAAACCATTAAATAATAATAATAATAATAATAATATATATATATATATATATATATATATATATATAGTTGAATGAAGTGACAAATAAAAGTTTTAGCTTTTATTCATTTATTTGGGAACGATATTACTACCAATGGTTTCCTGCTAAAAACATTCATCAGGTAAACGAAATCCTTTTTTTTAAATGACAGAAATGGTGTAAATGGTCAAATGTTTGCGTTTTTTAACTGTATTCTCTGTTGCATGTTTGCGCGTTTACGTGATGTCGAATGCGTATTTTTGTTTGTGCGTATTGTATGATGTCATGCGCGTGCGCGTGGAAATGATTATATGATATATATATATATATATATATATATATATATATATATATATAGGCATATGTATGTGCATATATCTGTAATATATACACACACACCACACATACATGCACACACACGCATTCATACACACACGCACGCACACACTTCATGTTTTTAATTCATGAATACTTGATATTATTCACGTAAATACCTTCGTCCAGGATTTGAACCCGTCTCACTGTGTCCATTTCTTAAGACGGTAACCATTACACCACAAGCGCCTCCTAGACGAGTGATATAATTAAAATGATAATAAAAGTACAGCTACACTCATACACATATATGCACACGCACATATACACACACACACACGCATACACACACATACATTCATTCACACTCATACACACACGCACATATGCACATACACACGCATACACACACACACGCCTACACATACACACACATATATACATACATACATACATACATACATACACATACATACATACATTCACACACATACATACATACACGCGCACATACATACACACACTATTCATGTTTTTAATTCATTAATTCAGTGATATTATTCACAATTTAGATTGTTTGACGCCATGAACGCCCCTCGAGAGGATTGCCGAGGGGAAGTAAGCAATTTTTAAAATCGTTTAGAATACGCTGACTGTATCCCCTGCAGAGCGAAAAGACCAATACCAAAAAAAAAAAAAAAACACCCACCCACCCACTCACCTATAAAGGGTATCCTGATACCGGTATACCGATGGCACATTTACCCCCCCCCCCACACACACATTAGCACTGGTTTACCGGTGTAGAGCACTCGCTCAAACGGTATAGGGTAAGTTTAGGCTCAGGCCTCAAAGGTTTAAACAGTTTCGGGCGTTCTGGAATGCGCTCATCGTAAAGTAAAGTAAAGTCGTCGGGGCGGCCTAATGTCGGTATCAGCCAGACAGCGAGGGAGTCTATCCCCTTTTCACTAGCGCCAGACCAAGGAGATTGTTTTTTTGCGTCTGGGGTGGAGCGCCACACCTACCGTCAGCTCCTTACTTTACCGCACAGATCCCTGTGCTACTCATACGCTGAGTTGGCGGGGCCAGTATCGAACTAGGAACCTTGTGGTTTCTAGCCGAACGCTCTACCGACTGAGCTAACCCGGCCCGCTTATCGGACTATACATATATAAAGGGCAGTTTATTTGCATGGATGTCTGGATGAGGAAACTCTGTAAATAAAACAATTAATGACAAAGTAAATATATATAAACACATTAACTACCACTAGATCTTGCTTTTTGAGCGAAAATAATGAAGATTTAATTTATATTTATGAAGATAATTAAAATATGAAATTTAAATGAAACCAGCAGGGATTTTTTCTTTTTTTTTTGCATTTCGTATTTCAAATAGGAAGATTAATTTTTTTCAGAGTGTCTGGATTAACACAAGGGTTTTTAATGGGGCGTCCTGCGAGGATCCAACTCGAGATTCAATCATAATGAATCCGCGAGATTAACTTTTGCCCCCCCCTTCTACCCATGCGACGCCGAGTAGCCGCTTCTAGTACATATATAAAGGGCAGTTGTCGTGAATGTATGTATGTCCAGAAGAACTTATAAAAATATAACAATTAATGACAAACTAAATATATATACACATTCACTATCACAAGAGCTTGCTTTTTGAGCAAACAATAATGAAGCCATTCTCATACACATATATGCACGTACAACCTCGTCCAGGATTTGAAGTCCATTCCATCAGACGATAACCATTCGCAACGCGTGTCTGTTTGGATTATTTGGATTATTCGGACTATTGTCCTCATCTTCATCATTATATATCCAACGTTTCTGCCGATGTGCCTTCCGGTCTTCTTCGGATGTTTCTTGTCGGATTCGGGAAACTTCTCGAACTCCGGAACCTTCTTGTCGAACTCAGGAGCCTTCATGACGTAATCGGGAGCCTTCACGGAACTTCGGATTACTCGGACTATTGTCCTTATCTTCATCGTTATATAACCTAAAGTTTCGGCCGATGTGCCCTCCGGCCTTCTTCAGATGTTTCTTGTTGGATTTGGGAACATTCTCGTCGAACTCGGGAGCCTTCACGGAACTTTGGACGAGTGTCGGACAGTACATCGATCGAAACGTTGTGTATATAACAATGAAGATGAGAACAATAGTCCGAATAATACAACTAATTATCAAGAATCATCTAAAAAAAAATCGGAGAGAAGAAGTGCCTGTTTGTATCACCAGTTGTTAAGGTATGGTTGGATTTTAGAAAGGGGGCATTTTCGGGGCCCAAAGTGACCCCTGTACAAATACCTGTCATCGGACCATCAATGTAGACGATGATTAACACATGCAGCTGTGATGTTCTTTTGTGAAACGCGAATATCTGTCATATATATATATATATATATATATATATATATATATATATATATAGATATATGATGACAACATTTTTTCATAAAAGAATATTGGAATGTATTATATATATATATATATATATATATATATATACACACACACAAGGTGTGTCAAAAAAGTATCGAGATTTTTTTGTACTTTTTGACACACCATGTATTCTGAAAAAATACTCTTCCCTGAAGAGCACTAAGCGAAACTTTTAGTAGGTATATCTGACTCATTAGGTTTATCTTTATCATTTGCTCTACTTAGGTAGTGAGCACTCTTTACTTATTAGCTTTAGTATATCCAACGTTTTTGTAGGAATATATATTTTTCATATATATATATACATATAAATTGTTTTTTCTTTTGGCCAAATATTATAGTATCAACCGATTATTTTTGGTTGATACGACTATCTTTGGTCTTTTCTTTTTTTCAAAATTTTTTTTTCTCCCCAGGTGATGTTTGGTAGTATATTTTTACAATCAAACGGGTTTTTCCTTACCGCAAGGGTTTACCAACAAGTTTGGTAGATTATATATACTAGCAAATATATGCACCCTCCGGGTGCAAGTATTTAAGTTTTGATATAATAAAATATTATATTAAATTAGAAAGGCTAATGAAACTGACTAAGAATGCAGATAAAAAGATCTGCAACAGAGGGGGTATAATCGAAAAATAGAACAACTTTGAAACTAACCCTTCCATCATTTTCCATTACTCCCCTTTTCATTGGTAAATTTTCCTAATTTAACAATTTAGTTAGAATAGGAAGTAAAGGATAATATTACAGTTATTTCTTCTTGTAAATAAATTTCTTTTAAGATTTATCCACGAGATTTTTGTTTATATTTCTTAAGATAAAACCAAACAATTAGAAATCAATAATACCAAGCACATATTTATTAAAATAAAATTTTAAATATCAATATGCAAATTAGCCTTCTCGTTCAAACTGTAAACCGCTATTTTGTTGTATATATAAATACAATTGCATGTTATTAGTACGTAGATATGGTCAACAGTATTAATAATGTAAAACAATTTTTATTAATAACTGAAGGTTTAAAAGAATGAAATCATGGAGAATTTGACGTAAATAATTAAGGGAATTGTCACTTGAGTAGTAATATAGTTTCGGTTACAGACAGACAAACACACAATCTCCATTATAATAAATATATATATATTATATATATATATATATAATATATATATAAATTTATAGCATCAATTTTTTCCCATTCTTTCTATGTTCAAATTTTTGCTTAGTGTTGATTGGTTGGTCAGTTGCCTATCAAGAGGTCATTAGGGTACTACGTTGGTGTTTGGTGTCTTACAGAACAAGTGGGTACTAGTGTTACTTGACAGTCCCACCGACCCCCCTCCTCCTCCTCCTCATCCAAATATCGTGTGTGTGTTTGCGTGTGGTAAGCACCTGGGTCATATAGCAGCAGGAAATGTATTTATTTACCATTCCCAGACAGGCAGGAGAATAATCTGATACAACATATATATATATATATATATATATATATATATATATATATATATATATATATAAAACTATTTAATATGACACATGACTCTAGGTCACACTTACAGAAAAAAATTGCTCAGCATACTCCCCCATTCCACTTCCATCGACATCGTAAATCCTATACTAAATATATATATATATATATATATATATATATATATATATATATATATATATATATATTATTGTATCAGATTATTCTTTAATTCAGAAAGGGTGGAATCCATGACTGATTTCTTGTCACCAGGGTTCAATTAATTTTTGGCATCTAGCATGACCAGAAGTACTGGGTTAACTGGCATCGGCAGTAATGACAAATCCCGACCTGACCCTAGATTTTTTTTCCTTCTTCTTCTGTCTGGAATATCGTATAAAGAAGAAAGAATTCATTCCTTTCGGATATGAGAGTTCTACCATCTCGGCTGGAATTGGTATTTCTCTTTGGTATTCTTGTAGCTGCTGTACCACCGTACAAGTATTTTTTAACGATGGACTACTACGCAAGGACACATGGTTTCAAGTATTCCTATCCAATACTAAAAAAATCTCTTTTTCTGGACTTGTTGCGACTGTACCACCATACAAGTATTTTTGATGATGGACTACTACGCAAGGACACATGGTTTCAAGTATTCCTATCCAATACTAAAAAATCTCTTTTTTCTGGACTTGTAACGACAGTACCACTATACAAGTATTTTTAATGGTGGACTACTACGCAAGGACATATGGTTTCAAGTATTCCTATCCAATACTAAAAAAAAACTCTTTTTTCTGGAAATTTTGCGACTGTACCACCATACAAGTATTTTTTAATGATGGACTACTACACAAGGACACATGGTTTCAAGTATTTCTATCCAATACAAAAAAATGCTCTTTTCTGGACGTGTAGCGACTGTACCACCGTACAAGTATTTTTTTAACGATGGACTACTACGCAAGGACACATGGTTTCAAGTATTCCTATCCAATACTAAAAAAATATCTTTTTTTCTGGACTTGTAACGACAGTACCACCATACAAGTATTTTTAACGATGGACTACTACACAAGGACACATGGTTTCAAGTATTCCTATCCAATACTAAAAAAATCTCTTTTTTCTGGACTTGTTGCGACTGTACCACCATACAAGTATTTTTATGATGGACTACTACGCAAGGACACATGGTTTCAAGTATTCCTATCCAATACTAAAAAAAATCTCTTTTTTCTGGACTTGTAACGACAGTACCACTATACAAGTATTTTTTTAATGGTGGACTACTACGCAAGGACACATGGTTTCAAGTATTCCTATCCAATACTAAAAAAATCTCTTTTTTCTGGACTTGTAGCGACTGTACCGCCATACAAGTATTTTTTTAACGATGGACTACTACGCAAGGGCATATGGTTTCAAGTATTCCTATCCAATACTCAAAAACTCTCTTTTTTCTGGATTGTAGCGACTGTACCACCATACAAGTATTTTTTTAATGATGAACTACTACGCGTGGACACATGGTTTCAAGTATTCCTATCCAATATTCAAAAATTTCAAACGTCGTCAACTCTGGGCTGGTTTAGCTCAGTCGGTAGAGCATACACCAAGGAACCACAAGGTTTTCGATTCGGAACCGGTCCTCATCAACTCTGGATCTGTGCAGTAAAGTGTAACCGTGTCAGTACTATTGTATGGCTGTGCCCTTTCGATTCTAAAGAAACGCCTGGAAAAAATAACTACACAAGGATGCTGCGTGCAGCACCCTACAAAACAGCAACTCACAAAACATCCAAGCAAGATGAGCAAGACGCTCTCTTATGGACTCCTACTCATGGACACACAAGTGTTGGTCGTCCAGCAAAAACTTGTATTCAATCCGCTCTGTGAGGACACAAGATGCCGTCTAGAGGACTTAATTATTAAGAGTCAAGAGAATACATGCCATCGGCACGCCTTGGTGATGGATTTGTGATAACTTACTAATAAGTATTGGGTTAAATCGAACTTAACGGACCTAAATTCTACCATCGTATGTTACCCTGCCGAAAGAAAAAAAAATACCAAAAATCAGGAATTAACCGAATTTAATGAAATTTTCAGTGTTGCTATATCAATGAATAAAGATATAATGCACCAGTTATTTTATTTAAAAACTTTTACATTTTTTCAAGTCAGTTAACTTTGAACCACGTATCTTTGAGAATCTGTGTTACGCCTCAAAGATACGTGGTTCAAAGTTAACTGACCTGAAAAAAATGTAAAGGTTTTTAAATAGAATAAATGGTGCATTATATTTTTATTCATTAATATATCAACACTGAAAATTTCATTAAATTCGGTTAATTCATTGATTTTTGGTATTTTTTTTCTTTCGGTGGGGTAATATACGATGGTGGAATTTAGATCCTTAAGTTCGATTTGACAAGTATTGTATGAGGAACCCGATCTGAAAGTTTTTTCGAATTTTTGATGACGTATATGAGTGGAACAGGCACCTCACCACGGTACTAAGAGTAGTGCAGGGGGTATCCTCAAAGCTGCAATTAAAAGTTTTTTTTCGGGGATTGACTGGGGGAGTGCATGTAAAACAAGAAGAAAGAAAAAGGTTAAGTAGACGAAGCGGACAGCAAGGGAGTCTATCCTCTTTTCACTAGCACTAGACCAGTGAGATTGGTTTTGCATCTGAAGTGGAGCGTCATACCTACCACCAGCTTTACCACATAGATCCAAGCTGTGCTACCTTACGCTGAGTTGGTGATGGCCAGTATCGAACTTGGAAAATCGTGGTTCCTAGGCAGATGCTCCCTCGACCGAGCTAAACCGACCCTTAAATTTCGAGGAAATGAGGGCTGCAAGTATAGGTGGGTGAGGGGAGCCGAGGGTGCATGGGAAAATTGCGTTTATATTGTAAGAACTAGTGGGACCTTTGGATATATCACAGTATGATAATTTAATTATCACAACATTTGATATGTTTAGTTAAGAGCTATCGGGAGTAAAATATGGAAATATATCCGACAATATATAGAAATAGGAAAAACAAAGTGTTCCAAAAAGGGTGAATTTATTTTTATGTTGATGTCGACGTTTAAATGTTTTGGTTTATGTTAGACCTTCCTTTGAACATATAATAGAAAAGAAAAAGAAATTTTTGTTCAAACGGTGATGGATGTTTTAAGTGCTATTGTAAAATAGTTCAATATGTATAATAATCAATAAGTTTATAATAATAAATCTTCATTTAACTCTCTCTCTCTCTCTCTCTCTCTCTCTCTCTCTCTCTCTTCTCTTCTCTTCTCTTCTCTTCTTCTTTTTATCTTTTCATTATGTTCGATTGAAACAGATTAGCGTTATCGCTTCTGCGCTCTTCCTCTCCCTCTATCTTTCCCTTACTTTGTATCTTTTTTTTTTCATTCCATTCAAACATATCAGCGTTATTGCTTCCATGCTTTCGCTCCATTTTTCTCCCATTCTTGTCTTTCTTATATTTTTTCTTATGTGTAGCATGTCCTTTTTTTCTTTTCTTCACAATAAAATCGGAATGGTTCATTATTTAGCTGAGGTGATGACACCCATCCTCTCACTGCTACCAAGCTTCTTCGGGGGGGCGGTTAATCTGTGAGACACGTATTTAGTTACAAGCATATTAATATATAGTTATTTACTAAGCTTATCTTTGATGTGGCACGAGGCCAGAAGTATGGGGCGCCCAATGAGAATCGAACTCACTAACAATGGTCTGCGAATCTAGCTTGCTAACCATTGTACACCTGAGGGGCTCAGCGTATTGATATATAGACTAGTGGGACCTGTGATATACCACAGTATGATAATTTAATTAATACAACATTTGATATGTTAAGAGCTATTGCAAATTAGTTAAATATGTAAAAAGTATAATAATCTTGATTTAACTCTCTCACATTTTTTCTTTCTTTCTTTCTTTCGTTTTATCTTTTGATTATGTTATATTGGAACAGATTATCGTTATCGCTTCCGCAGCTTTTCTTAAAAGGGGAATCGTAAAATATTTGCAATGATTTGCCAATAAAAAAATCTGTGGGAAGGCGTTTAAAATATCTACACTAATTTGCCGACAAAAAATGTGACAAAAACACGACGCTGGCTCGCTAAAACATGGCCCTAATTAAGGCTGGAGGCCGGGACGTCATGAAATCAAAATTACCAAAATATATTCCGTAATTCACAATTTCAATATTACAAATAAAACAAACATGTAACTTCTTTTTTTTTTTTTTTTTCAATTTATTTTAATTTTACGTTGGGCAATTTAAGCGACACAAGACCATTTGGAATGTTTCATTGTTAGAATTGGGTGAAATAAAAAAAAATAAGAAATCTGCGATTAAGCGACACCAGATAATCGGGATTTACATTTTTGCATTGCATCTTGGACGATTTGGATGGTTACATTTTTAACCAGATAACGGACGGAAATATTTGGAAACAAGCGTATTAATTAATATATAGTTATATTTATAGAGAAACATACGTGTCGCAGGATGATAACGGTTGGAAGATTAAGGAACAAGTGTATTAATATATATAGAATAGCAGACAGAAATTAATTCCTGCTATATTTACAGTGACTTTTTAGGGGGTGCTCTCCTTCACTTTCAACATAGAAATGGCCCAAGAGTGGAACGTGTTTTTTTTTTTGTTTTTTTTTTTGTCTTGCCTGTTGTAAGAAAAAAAAAAGACGTAGTCTGAAGAAACGATGGAATTATCTATAGGTGTGTTGATAGGTAGTGTCCTTTCTTTCTTTCTTTTTTTTTTTTTCTTTTTTTAATTTTGGTACCTACATCAATCATTTGCAATTGTACATACCTACCAAGGCTGCCCGTTCCTCCCTTCGCCGGTAGTCAAAATGAACTGGGGAGAAACGGTTAAGGGGTGGTACCGAATAAATAGGTCAGATGATACAGAGTTCTGGGGAAGCAACATTAAAAAAAAAAAAAGAAAGAGAAGGGGAAAATCTACTACTTCCTTTTATTGGTGTGTTTTATCTTTTTTTCTTTTTTTTTTTTTTCTTTTTTTCTTGCCCCTTCTGCTGCTCTCATGAAAATGTACAGAGCACAAGTTTTAATAGAATTGCTTCAAACGTAAAGCCTCCTCTTCATTTCCATGGAAACTACAACAGTAACCACACTAACACTAACACCGTTGGCTGCCCTATTGAATGTGCTTAGAATACGCCGAGTCTATCCCCTGCAGAGGGGTAAGACCACCCATAAAAGAAGGATCTTGTGTATGGCACTAAACTGCTTCTGGAGATTATATCATTAGATTACGTATAAAAAGAATTACATTTCATTACATTTTACAGAAATACCTGAAACGTTTGAGACGCTAGGGTTAGGGTTAGGGTACTTTCGTGAGTTTCCAACATCTAATGTTATTTATACGTGCAGTAGTACCTGCATTTTTTTCTTCTTTTTTTTTTCTTTTAATGATCATAATGCTTCTCGTGACGCTTGTCGGAATGATAGGCGTTCAAAAAAAAAATGATGTTATTATTTGAATAAGATCTTCAAAAGTTCTTTGACGCCTTGTTTAACAACAGCCAAACTATTCAACAAGATTTCCCAGGCTGGGTCATTGCTATGCTCGGATAGACACCTGAGGAAGATAGGAGCATACAGCAACCAAAACGTTATTTATACGTGCAGTAGTACGAGCATTTTTTTCTTTTTTTTTTTTCTTTTTTTTTCTTTTAATGATCATAATGCTTCTCGTGACGCTTGTCGGAATGATAGGCGTTCAAAAAAAAATGATGTTATTATTTGAATAAGATCTTCAAAAGTTCTTTGACGCCTTGTTTGATCAACAGCCAAACTATTCAGAATGATTTCCCAGGCTGGGTCATTGCTATGCTCGGATAAACACCTGAGGAAGATTGGAGCATACAGCAACCAAAACGTTGTGATTTTTACATACCACAATAAAGATGAGAACAACAGTCCCCAAAATAAAATTATACAGTGCCATTAATGTTCTTCTACAAGGATGGATTCGGCATTAAATAACCCACAAAGGTTGATATATACAACAAGCCAAGGTCAATTCAGTATGCATGCAAAAAAAAAAAAAAAAAAAACAAGAAGAATTAGGTCACTGAGTCTTTCTGTTCCATTTCCGCAGAGACTCTCGTGAACTTCAAGATATTCTATTTAGTGACTGGACTTGGTCTCATCTGAGATTAATAATTGATAATGGCCAATTGTCCAAAATGATTGAGCATGTCCCATTGAGAAATAAAAAGAGAAAGGGAAGAAGAGAAAGAAAAAAAGGAAGAGGAAAAGAAAGAAAAGAAAAAGAAAGAAAAAAGAGGAAGGAAAAGAAAGCAGAAAAACAACAAAAAAATGAAAAAGAGAAAGAAAAAATATATGGAAATGATTTACCAACTTTGATGAATGTTTTATAAGGAATTGGATTAAAGGAAGTTTTGTGGCGACACTGGGCTACCATATTGAATTGCCAACTCTTAATGTGCACATATAATTGGTAGTTGAACTTCGGACATGATTCCCAATCCTGTAGTTTTGTCCATAGAAGTGGTTAGAATTTTCCCTGGTCAATTGATTCTCGTTCCATATATATATATTACCTAACCCCTCCACATGAGCAGGATGTGACACAAGGTCAATTCTTAAGCAGAGTTTAACCAGTTGAATTCAGAGTTTTTCTTCTCCTATACTGGTTACCTAACCATGGTTAAAGAGACCAGTCTGCCCTGCTATTTATTCATAGCTGGAGAGATAGTAGGATTCATACCTTTCCCAAGAATATTAGCGCTAAGTGAAATACAATTACCACGTCCAGGATTTGAACTCGGGGCGACGAGTCCATTTCCCATGACTTTAACCATTACACCACGCGCTTTTTTTATTGTTATATGGTGAAGATTTCCTCAAACAAAAGTAAGAATCTGTTCAATGATATTTTGGATTTCTCCAAATCATAGGTATACCAAATGCCAACTTATCACATGTTCCCTTGATCCACATCCGTAAACTCTTAAAACACTGTTGCATATCTAGTCAGAACCAAAATTATTTATTTATTTTCCCATCAAACTAACCCTAAACCCTAACCCTAAACCTAATCCTCCTAGTTGAGTAACATAATATTACAGGATGACCCAGAAAAAACAAAAAATATTAAAATTAAAATTAACAGCTTTATTACAAAATTTGTGGGTTCTGTTTTTTCTGGGTCATCCGTTATTATGTTACTTAATCGCCAAGTTTTAATTCAAAATATGAAAAATAGACTAGCTTCACAGATGCACTGATGTTTGTTCTTTGACGGGTAATCGACCTTGTCAACAGATCTGAAAAATTCTCCTTTTTCAATAAAATAATCAACGCAATCAGTTGACCATTACTGTCTCTCTGCCTTTCTCTGTCTCTGTCTCTGTCTGTCTCTCTCTCTCTCTTTCCAACTGGTTTCCACAGGAGAATGTCACTTATGACTTCGTCCTTGCTTCTCCAGCAGTGTCCAGCATGTCTTGTTCATTTTACTTACTTTCCCCTCTTTCTCTCTCTCTTCTCTCTGTCTGCATGTCTTTCTCTATCCCCCCTCTATCTCTGTCTTTCTCTCTCTCTCCAACTGGTTTCCACAGGAGAATGTCACTTATGACTTCGTCTTGCTTCTCCAGCAGTGACCAGCATATCTTGTTCATTTTACTTACTCTTCTCTCTCTCCTCTCTCTCTCTCTCTCTCTCTCTCTCTCTCTCTCTCTCTCTCCAACTGGTTTCCACAGGAGAATGTCACTTATGACTTTGTCCTTGCTTTTCCAGCAGTGTCCAGCATGTTCATTTTACTTACTCTCTCTGTCTCTCTCTCCTTCTGTCTGTCTCTGTCTCTCTCTCTCCAGCAGTGTGCAAAACTTTTATGAGAGTTTCGTATCTTTATCAAAGTCCATGCAGCAATCGTCACCTCATTAATCAGACAACGTTTTCTTCCCTTTGGCGTAAACATCTTTATCAATTCAATTTTAAATGTCTTTAGCCCCCCCCCCCTTTTATTTTTTGGCAACTAAAATGCCACCAAGATTTTTTTTTATCTTATTTTTTTTTCTTTTCATTTTAATGAATGATTTAAATGTTAAGCAAAAAGACTTTCATTTAATACTGGCAGGGTTACCCAGCACTGCCCTTGAAGCTTTTTAGACTGTTAAAACATGTACTTTAATATATATCTCCTAACATAGGAGTAAGGAGCCTGTGGCCTGAAGTATATGACACTAAACTATCAAATGACATGTAAAACCTTTGTGGGTTATTTAATGCCAAATCCATTTGCAATGGTTAGCGTTGATCCTTTTCAAGTAATTTCTTGCTCTGATCAATTTCAGAATCCCCTATACTTTATACACACACACACACAATATATATAATATATATATTATCTTATTAATAATGGAGATTGTGGGTTTATCTGTCTGTAACCGAAACTATATTACTATACAAGTCTCAATTCCCTTTGTTATTTACATCACATTACCAATGATTTTATTTTTATTTAAACCTCAATTATTAATAAAATTCTTTTACATCATTAAGACTGTTGACCATATCAACATGCTAATAACACGCAGTTGTACTTATATATACAACAAAATAGAGGTTTACAGTGTTAATGGGAAGGCTAATTTTCATATAGATATTAAAAATTTGATTTTAATAAATATGTGCTGAGTATTATTGATTTCTAATTGTTTGGTTTTATCTTAATGAGTATAAGCAAAAATCTCGAGGATAAATCTGAAAAGAAATCCATTAACAAGAAGAAATAACTGTAATATTATTTACCTCCTATTTTAACTAAATAGTTAAATTAGGAAAATTTACCAATGAAAGAGGGGAGTAATGGAAAATGATGGAAGAGTTAGTTTCAAAGTTGTTCTGTTTTTAGATCATACCCCCTCTGTTCCAAATCTTTTTATCTGCATTCTTATTCAGTTTCATTAGCCTTTCTAATTTAATATGATATTTTATTATATTAAAACTTAAATACTTGCACCCGGAGGGTGCATATATTTGCTAGTATATATAAAGTTAAACCTAATGAGTCAGATATACCTACTAATAGTTTCGCATTATCAGGGCAAGAATCTGACTCCTGATGAGCTACAAAGTGAAACTATTAGTAGGTATATCTGACTCATTAGGTTTACCTTTATTATTTGCTCTACTTAGGTATTGAGCACTTTTTACATTTTAGCTTTAGATAATCCTAGCGGTTTATATATGTATATATTCTTTATATATATATATATATATGAAGATAGGAGGGTTGGAGTAAAATCCGACAGTATGAGGTAAGGTAAAAGGAAAAGTGGACAAAAAAATAATGACTCAAACAAGTAGAAGTAGGAGAGAAATATTTTGTTCCGCTTTATGCGAGGAACTTCATCAGTCTTAATTTATTCAAAACATGTACATACATTTGTATTTATAGAAGAGAAAGTGAGTTGGTGATGAAATTCAGGGGAAGGGAAAGTTAGTGAAGATTTGGTTGATCAGAGGAATCCTATCATGTAAAATGGGGGGGGGGGGGAAAGATCAGAGGATAGTAGTTTGTCCACTTTTCCTTTTACTCATATATATATATATATATATATATTCTTTTAGCCAAGTGTTATAGTATTAATCGATTATTTTCGGGTGGTACAACCCTCTTGGCGTTTTCTTTTTTTCATTTTTTTCATTTTTTCCCCAGGTGAAGTTTAGTAGTATATTTTTACAATCAAACTATTTGCCAGGTTTTTTTCTTACTGCAAGGGTTTACCAATAAGTTTTTTATATTATATATATATATATATATATATATATATAAGTGTATTTTGGCAGCAGTTTTTCTTTTATACAAGTTTTGTTGAACTGTACAGACAATTCTTGTCGGACAATTTTTGGTTGATCCTTTCTAATTTTCAGGCCATCTTTTTGGTGTCGGGGTGTAACTGGTGTAACAGTCCACCAAAGGTTTCAAAATGAACGCTTTCGGCAATACAGTTTGCCTTCATCAGGTAGGAAACGATGGTATGGTTTTGTGTCTCATTTTTAACAAGAACGAGTAGTAGCAAGGAATTAGAAGTGGGACGTAATAACCACATATATATACACAGATATATCAAACAGAATAAATCAAAGTAATTTTTATTGCACTGTTAAAAGGCAATCTAAGGAAAAATTGTTAGGACTCTAAGGCAGAATAAGAATCAATGAATATGGTACTCCAGCAAAGTTTGGGTATTTTTTTTATCATCAAAAAGTTACCCGAGTTTCAACTGTTTACTTCAAAGTAGTTCTTTTGTTATCCATTATATGCAAGCATTTACTAAGTTATATTATAATCATGGCATTTATGATAATTTTTATTCACACTAGCAAGTATCGAACTAGGAACCTTGTGGTTTCTATCCGAACGCTCTACCGACTGAGCTAACCTGGCGCTTAATATGTTATATATATATATAATCAATAAATGAAGGAAATTTTTTTTAATTTGCTTCATTACAATAATTTATTTCAACCGCATTACTACAGCATCTTCAGGTAGTAGCAAATACATGAATACCCATATATGTATAAATAATTTGAATGAATATCTAGTGAGCATCAACAAACAACTTGTACAACTCTAACTAAACCGAACATGTCACAGTGCTCTTCACATACACCCTCCCTTACACCAAATGCCCTGATAACACAAGGAGGGGGGATCTTCCATTCCTGTCCCAGTAAATCCATCCGTAGCAGACAATACATTTCAATGTAGACTTTAAACCTGAAAATGACCATCACCACCCCCACCCATATGACACAACAACAAAGCAGGATTATGTTTGTTGTTGTCATTGACAACATTGAAAGATGATGCAATCTTCGTAATCCAGCTGCGGAATGTGATCCTCTAAAGTCGCTGATCCATGAAATCGGTCAAAAGAAATTGAGATATCAGAAAGTGTCCCAAATCAATTGACTTTGTGACTCTTCTTTATGCACTTGTTTACCAATGGGTGTTATATATATATATATATATATATATATATATATATATATATATATACCCATGGTAGTTAAAGCCTTTTATTCACAAATAACTTTGCTCTGTTTACAATAATTAAACATTGAGCTCTCATATGGAACATGAACTCTACAACAAACCACTGGTAGAGAATTAGGACCAGCCTAGAATCACCTTGTACCAAGAAACTTAGTACCACACCAAAGTATATATATATATATATATATATATATATATATATATTGAAATATGTGTATTTGGGCAGCATTCTTTTATTTATACATGTGGAATTAAACAAAAGGCAGGTCTCCTGTTTAATGATTTTATTGGTGATCTTTTCAAGCATTCTGGCCAATTTTTTTATATTTGGATGGAATTCGTGGATTAATCCACCAAAGTTCATATAGTACTTTTGGCATTTTGAAGTGCCATCATCAGGGGTGATGTGTTCCAGTTTTTTTTCAAAGTATATTAATGGATGTGGAGGCTGGAAGGAGGAGAATGATAGGAAAAGTGTTATAGGCATCGTAAAATGTGAGTACTGCATTGAAAAATAATTTTATTTAAGGATGGTTTGTATTGTTTGATGTATAAAGATGCTAACAAAATTGGTTAACAATAATGGAATCCTTATTGTTTTAAATTTTTTAAATTTTTTCTTTCAAGTTTTCTAATAATTTTCTTGAAAGGCATCTGATACTCGAATTGCAACAGTCTGGAGATCTCACAGGTTGGGTCAATTCAACTTAGCAATTGTTAATTATTCTGATCACCTTGTCTCTTTGCTTAGTAAACCCTTTTCCTTTATCTTAATTCTCATGTTTCTTTCTATTATTTCTCTGTTAACTCAGATACTTGAGTTACAAGTTTTTTGGTTTACTTTTGTTCTTTTTCCCATATTTTGGTCAATGAGCTGTATTGGACAGGTTTAGTTAGAGTTGTATAAGGTATTCATTCAAATTGTTTATACATACATATATATATATATATATTATATATATATATATATATATATGTATGTATGTATGTATATATATGTATATGTATGTATATAAGTCCTGTAAGTTGGGGCTTTAGAATACACTGATTGCTGTAAGACTCCCCCAATGGGGCCACATGTTGGCAGTGAGTGGCTACCTATGATGCTTAAGGATGGAACCTGGGTAATTATGAACTTTTGTTTAGTAAATTAGGGTGTCCAGAAAAAACAGAACCTACAAATTTTTTTAATAAAACTGTTAATTTTAACTAGGCGGTTTAGGGTTAGGGTTAGGGTTAGGGATTGAGTTTAGGATTGGGGTTAGGGTTAGGGTTTGGGTTCGGTTTTTTCTGGGTCACCTTATACAGGGTGCATCTAGTGGTGAAGTTCTACTTTGGAACTCTAGAGAATGTGGAGTATGCCTTCATGCCATTACCCCCAGGTCACCCTGACCCAGAGTGGTAGTACCTGTTAGGGTCCCATCTATGAGTTAAATAGATAAAAAAAAAATGAGTACTAAAAAATTTGAGTTTAAAAAAAAATTGAATAACCAACAAGAATGAATAAAACAATGTCTTCAGAATAATATAACCCAACAAGAGTTGACATACCGTAAAATCTAACCAAACAACAAACCAGCCAAGAATGAATAAAACAAAATGTCTTTGGGATAAAATAACCCAACAAGGGTTGACATACCGTAAAATCTAACCAAACAGCCAACCAGCCAAGAATGAATAAAACAAAACGTCTTTGGGATAAAATAACCCAACAAGGGTTGACATACCGTAAAATCTAACCAAACACAACCAGCCAAGAATGAATAAAACAAAATGTCTTTGGGATAAAATACCAACAAGGGTTGACATACCGTAAAATCTAACCAAACAACCAACCAGCCAAGAATGAATAAAACAAAATGTCTTTGGGATAAAAATAACCCAACAAGGGTTGACATACCGTAAAATCTAACCAAACAACCAACCAGCCAAGAATGAATAAAACAAAACGTCTTTGGGATAAAATAACCCAACAAGGGTTGACATACCGTAAAATCTAACCAAACAACCAACCAGCCAAGAATGAATAAAACAAAATGTCTTCGGGATAAAATAACCCAACAAGTGTTGACATACCGTAAAATCTAACCAAACAACCAACCAGCCAAGAATGAATAAAACAAAATGTCTTTGGGATAAAATAACCCAACAAGGCTTGACATACCATAAAAACCAACCAAACAACCAACTAGCAAGTGCTTTAAGACTTTTTTTATCAATAGAGACATTTAAGAATTCAATTTCGGACATATTACCTTCATGTACAGTTTAACATGACTATATTAAATTCAGTCAGTCGGTCTTCTCGTATCAGGGTTAGGAGAAGGCAATTTCTGCCGGTACCAGTTGATCATTTGAAACTTAACGATTGGCTTTATTGATCATCTAATCTTTATCGATTTTTCAATTCGTCTGAGATAGGCTTCTCGGTTAAAATCAATAAGATCTCTTTTAAATTCTTCCCTCTTTGTTACAGGAAGTTATTCATTGAAAAAAAAATTTAACCGTCCTTTAACACGTTTGAGTACTTGAAACATTGCATAATGCAATCCGTGACCAATTCACTTACCTTGGTAGCAATATCTCATCTACTGAAAGTAATGTTTGAGTACTTGAAACATTGCATAATGCAATCCGTGACCAATTCACTTACCTTGGTAGCAATATCTCATCTACTGAAAGTAATGTTTGAGTACTTGAAACATTGCATAATGCAATCCGTGACCAATTCACTTACCTTGGTAGCAATATCTCATCTACTGAAAGTAATGTTTGAGTACTTGAAACATTGCATAATGCAATCCGTGACCAATTCACTTTACCTTGGTAGCAATATCTCATCTACTGAAAGTAATGTTTGAGTACTTGAAACATTGCATAATGCAATCCGTGACCAATTCACTTACCTTGGTAGCAATATCTCATCTACTGAAAGTAATGTTTGAGTACTTGAAACATTGCATAATGCAATCCGCGACCAATTCACTTACCTTGGTAGCAATATCTCATCTACTGAAAGTAATGTTTGAGTACTTGAAACATTGCATAATTCAGTTATTCATTGAAAAAAATAAAATTTAATATGTCCTCCAACAAATTAGAATACTTGAAATATTACATAATACAATCCATGTCCAGTTCACATATCTTGGTAGCAATATCTCATCTACTGAAGGCAATGTCAACATATACATAGAAAAGTTATTCATTGAAAAAAATGAAATTTTACATGTCCTCCAACAAATTAGAATACTTGAAATATTAGATAATACAATCCATGTCCAGTTCACATATCTTGGTAGCAATATCTCATCTACTGAAAGCAATGTCAACATATACATAGGAAAATTATTCATTGAAAAAATAAAAATTTAATATGTCCTCCAACAAATTAGAATACTTGAAATATTAGATAATACAATCCATGTCCAGTTCACATATCTTGGTAGCAATATCTCATCTACTGAAAGCAATGTCAACATATACATAGGAAAGTTATTCATTGAAAAAAATGAAATTTAACATGTCCTCCAACAAGTTTGAATACTTGAAACATTACTTTGTGCAATCCGTATCCAGTTCACTTACTTAGGTAGCAACATCTCATCTACTGAAAACAATGACAGCATACACATAGGTAAGTTATTCACTGGAAAAATAAAATTTGATATGTCCTCTAACACGTTTGGAACTCTTGAAACTAATGCAATATGTAACTAGTTCACATACCTTGGTAGCAATATCTCATCTACTGAAAGCACGTTGATATAGACAAAAGTAAAGTATGGACTGCTATTGATAGGTCAATGACCATATGAAAATCTGGTTCTAAAAAAAACATGTATTCTTTGCAGCTGTAGCCATGTCGGTACTACTCTATGATTGCACCACTAGAACAAAATTATATCATGAAAAATAAAAAAGATTAAGATTGTTTGCATTAGAGATATTTCAGGGTACCAGAGAATTTATCCAGCCGTTCCCACCCTCAGATGCAAAAATATATATATATATATATATATATATATTATATGGACTCTCTCGTCGATTTTCAACGCATGAGGGTTCATACATACAATGAACACCCACACAGCGATTTGTTTATAGTGGTGAAGGCTTGTGTTGGACCATCCACACTTTTTGGCACAGTCGATAGGAAAGAATTGGTGCATCAAGGGTTGCCACAAACCCAATCAACGACCGACCTCAGAAATTTTGAATTCAGAGTTATCCCTCTTCTAGACTGGTTACCTACCCAAGGCTGAAGGGCCCAGTCTATTTAACTAACCCTACTATTTAACCCATAGCTGGAGGGAGAATATATGGATTCATACCTTTCCCAAGGGTATTAGCGCTATGTGAAATGCCAACAGCTTCGTCTAGGGATTGAACTCGAATCAACGAGTCCATTTTCCACGACTCTAACCACTATATATATATATATGTGTGTGTGTGTGTGCGTGTGTGAGTGTATATATATATATATGTGTGTGTGTGTGTGTGTGTGTGTGTATTTATGTGTGTGTGTGTTATATCACTGATATTAAGCACTCTATACTTTGAAATATAGCAAACTATATTATCATTATTAATACATTTTATATATGTGTGTGTGTGTGTGTGTGTGTGTGTGTGTGTGTGTGCCCGTGTCTGTGTGTGTCTGTGTGTAAGTGTGTTTATTTATGTGTGTTTTGTGTCTATGGTCTTAAAATGAAAACAAATGAAAACATAGTTTCCACCATTTCCTTTGAAGTAATCTTCATGGCAATGTATAGAGCAATCTTACAACAGACGGTGACTACAAACCGTAAGGACAAAAGTCCGTACTATATTCAGTTCACGTTGAAGAAAATGCATCACACAAATGCGTTAAACATCTATTCGCAGGCCAATCACGTTTGGCTTTTCAATTTCACGTGTTCCTATCATTAATTTTTCGCTTTCGCATGCAGTAATCACGTCATCAACATTCAACTACAAACGCCACTCAACTAACGGTAACAAACCTTTTTTCCACACAATTTTCTAATTCAACGCATACAAAACATCCATCATCTTTTATCCGCATAAATCCTTGTTTTCTTCTCATTTTCACAGTCCTGAAGAAGGTTTCCATTGTAAACCGAAATGTTCGAACATCGTCTATAAATTTACAACCATAATAACATCCCATGTTTGTTTCTAAATTTTCTCCACATACACACACACACACATATAGACACACACACACATAGACACACATAGACACACACACACACATACACATACACTGCTGACATCAAACACACCAGAACTTTACCCCCCTCCCTTAACCCACCCTGTGCCCATCCACTCCCATCCTCTCTCCACTTCCTGTATATTACCCTCACTTCATTCACGTCAGCCCCTAACCTCCCTCCCTTCACTTCCGCTACTAACTCACCCCCTCACCAAATTCACATGTACTTGCACAAAATTTTGCTTTCAATAAAAATCATTTGACTGATGATGTCCGTATGAATTCGGACGAAACGTTTCAACTCTTAGATTTGTTAACCCATAGCTGGAGGGAGAATATATGGATTCATACCTTTCCCAAGCGCTATGTGAAATGCCAACAGCTTCGTCTAGAAATTGAACTCGAATCAACAAGTCCATTTACCACGACTCTAACCACTATATATATATATATGTGTGTGTGTGTGTGTGTGTGTGTGTGTGTGTGTCATACGTCTGCCTTGGATCAGATGAGACCTACATATGGATGCTTTCAGCAAATCCAGGAAGCAGCATCCTATAAAACAGCAGTTGTATGGCCACTTACCTCCCATCTCACAAACCATCCAAGTAAGATGAGCAAAACATGCTGGTAACTGCTGGGGAAATAAGGATGAACTTATAAGCAATGTTCTCGAATGGACTCCTACATGTGGACACACCAGTGTAGGCTGACCAGTAAAATTTACATTTATCAGCACTGTGAGGACACTGGGTGCCATCTAAAGGACTTACCAAGAGAGATGGCTGATAGGGACAGAGAGTTAAGGAAATCCATCTTTATTTTATCGGATCAGATTAAACTTGTCAATAGCTACATGCCTTTCCTATGCGTTTCTGTAGATGAGATATTGCTACCAAGGTATTTGAACTGGTCTACTAATTTCAGAGGCTTTTTATCCCATGTGAAGATGTCTCCATCTTGTTTAAACAGTCCACTCAAAGTGTATCAGTCCATGTCTTTCCTATGTGTATATTGACATTGCTTTCTGTAGATGAGATATTGCTACCAAGGTATTTGAACTGACTAATTTCAGAATGTGAAGATGTCTCCATCTTGTTTAAACAGTCCACTCAAAGTGTATCAGTCATGTCTTTCTATGTGTATATTGACATTGCTTTCTGTAAATGAGATATTGCTACCAGGTATGTGAACTGGTCTACTAATTTCAGAGGCTTGTTATTTCCATGTGAAGATGATTCCATCTTGTTTAACAGTCCACTTAAAGTGTATGCAGTCCATGTCTTTCCTATGTGTATATTGACATTGCTTTCTGTAAATGAGATATTGCTACCAAGGTATGTGAACTGGTCTACTAATTTCAGCTTGTTATGCATGTGAAGAGGTACGCGTGCATCACTGACACACACAAATCTAAAAGGACGCAGTAAAATTGTATCCGTGCATCCCAGTGTGTTTTCTTTTTTCTTTCCCCATCATTTCAAGCTAACTTGTTATCTAAAGTGTTATCTCTTTCACATGCTCACCCCCTCTTTCTATCTTTCCCCAACTCTCTTTCTTTATTATTATATTTTTTTTCTGTGTATCATGTCCTTTATCTTCCATTCTTTCTTTATAATAAAATTAAAAAGTCATTATTTCGTTGAATAAATGGTTAAGCACATGGTTATTTTTAAGCAAGGATTTCCCAGGTTTTATCTTCCAGTNGGACAGAAGTTAAGGAAATCCATCTTTATTAATCGGATCAGATAAACTTGTCATAGCTACATGCCTTTCCTATTGCGTTTCTAGATGAGATATTGTACCAAGGTATTTGACTGGCTTCTACTAATTTCAGAGCTTTTTATCCATGGAAATGTTCTCCATCCTTGTTTAACAGTCCACTCAAAGTTAATCAGCATTCTTTCCCTAGTGTATATGACATCTTGCTGTAGATGAGAATATGGCTACCAAGGTATTGATAACTCTACTAATTTCAGAGGCTTTTTTATCCCATGTGAAGATTCTCCATCTTGTTAACAGTCCACTCAAGGATCAGTCCATGTCTTCCCATATGTGTATATTACCATATGCTTCTGAAAATGAGATATTGTACCAAGGTATGGAAACTGGTCTCTACTAATGTCAGAGGCTTTTATTCCATTGAAGAATGATTCCATCTGTTTAAACAGTCCCACTTAAAGGGTATCAGTCCATGTCTTTCCTATGTTGTATATTGACATTGCTTTCTGTAAATGAGATATTTGCTACCAAGATGTAACGAGTACTAATTTCAGAGCTTGTTATCCCATGTGAAGAGTACGCGTTCTGCCATCACTGACACACCACAAATCTAAAAGGACGCAACAGTAAAATTGTATCCGTGCATCCCCAAGTGTGTTTTCTTTTTTCCCCCATCATTTTCAAGCTAACTTGTTATCTAAAGTGTTATCTCTCAACATGCTTCACCCCCGCTTCTAATCTTTCCCAACCTCTTTCTATTATTATATTTTGTTCTGGGTACATGTCCTTTTATCTTCCCATTCTTTCTAAATAAAAATCAAAAAGTCAATATTATCAGTGAATACATGGTAAGACACATGGTTATTTTAAGCAGGAATAACAGATTAATATTCAGTTCCTGCTAACCAGGTTACTTACCATGTTAAAAGTCCCAGGTCTGCCCTCACATTTACCATAGCGGTGAGAGGGAGAATAGTTGGATTCATACCGTTCCCAAGCGTAATTAGCAGTTAATAAGAATTCAGCAGATAATCAACACCAGATAATCAGCGGATTAGAATTTTGACACTTCATCTCAAACTTATTGGACAGGGTTAATTTTAACAGAGGGTGTTGCAAGATATATGGTTTGTACAATAAAGAACACCAAGTATAATATAAAGATTGCATTTCATCTTAGAGATTTGGACCCAGTCTCATTTTTTAACCAGAGGGTGTTTCCAAGAGGGATAATGTTGTACAATTAAAGAACCACAAGTATAATATATAAATTGCATTTCATCTTAGAGGATTTGGACAGTCTCAATTTTTAACCAGAGGTATTGCAAGATGAAATGGCTGAAAATTAAGGAACACAAAAGTATTAATATAATAGATGCATTTCATCTTAGAGGGTTGGACAGTCTTCATTTTTAACCACGAGGGTTTGTTGCAAGATGATCAATGATAGTACAATTAAAGAACACAAGTACTTAAATATAATAGATATGCATTTCATCTATAGAGATTGGACAGTCTCATTTTTAACCAGAGAGGGTGTGCAAGATGATAATGGCTTGTACAATTAAAACACAAGTATTAAATATAGATTGCATTTCATCTTTTTAGAGGATTGACAGTCGATTTTTAACCACAGGAGGTGCCAGAGATGATAATGCTGAAGATTAAGGAACACAAGTTAATATATAGAATACTGATGTTGTGTTACATCTTTTGAACAGCCCAGTATGAGGAATTATGTATTATAAAATGAATGAAGTTTTTTAAAATGAAGAACAAAACGAAATAAAGTTATTTTATATTCTTCAAATGCATTATGCGGTGCCAAAAATATTTTTAGCTAAATAAAACGCTTATTTGTTTAAAATTGAAAATTAAAATAAATAGCATTGTTACAAATTAATTCTCGTAGAATGATCGTATCTTAATTGTCGACAGCTTCTCACAATAAGAAACAAATTATTCAGGAATAGGTTATAACGTTTAGACTTAGTTGTTCCCCGAAATCATTAATAAAAAACCTGTAATCTATAAGAACTTAGTTACATAATTTTCCGGAACTCATTCAAAGCAAATATGTGTTGTCCCAGGACTGCACTAATAAAAAGCCATCAGCATCAAGGTTTAGCTTTTTTTTTTAGGAGGTGGGGCTCTCAGGCAGGATGTAGCCCACCCCTACCACAGGCAAAGATGTGACAAAAGGTCAGTTTTAGTGCAGTGAACCCTCTAAATGGGCAGTGATAAAAAAATTGTCATGTTCAATGAACATTTCTCCTTAAATAAAGCTAGAGTGTCACATCCAAATTTGACCCTTACCCTTTTTAGACAAAAGCGTCAGTGTTGATTGGGGGTGACAAACTTTGGTTCTGGCTCCTGGGGCAAATAATATATAATGGGGAGAGTGGTATATCCCTTGAAGAATGCACATCAGACAATAAAAAAAAACCCTGGGGAACCCCCCCCCCATATCCAGGTATCTTCAAGATATGCACTCCTAAATTTTCCAGCTTTAAAAAAAAAAATTGCAATGTATATTATGCCAAGACTAGTTTATGTATTTATCCACCCTTCACAGATGGCAGGATGTGACACAAGGTTAATTTTAAGCAGGATTTAACAGGTTTAACTATTACAGTGTTCCTGCTAGACCGGTCTACTTTACCATGGTTAAAGAGGGCCCAGTCTGCCCCACTATTTACCCATAGCTAGAGGGAGAATAGTTGATTCATTACGTTTCCAGTTTAGCGTAATGTGGAAATGCAAACAGATTTCCAGGATTTTCAAAGTCTTGCCATAAAAGAAAATAATTTTTTCTCATGAATATAAAGCGGATCCTTGAGCATAGTGGCAATATACTGAAAGTGACATCATAGTAGGTAGAGATTGAACTCGGTCACATATTACATAGACATTTCAGACTAACTACACTTGGGAAAGTCTTAATCTCCCTTATCACCCAGCTATGATTAATAGTACCCTCCCTTAATACAAATTAAAAGCACAGCAGGAAGCCAGCCTCATACAGTCTTTCGGGAAAATAAACTTATTCGTAATTCGCTGAATGTTTGAAGATGAGGCTTGATGAATTAGTATTATCTGCGCTTATTCGCGACTATTGTCCTCATCTTCAAGTGTTATTTGTACAACGTTTCGCCGATATAACCCTCCGGCCTTCTTCAGGTATTTCTTGTCGGACTTTGGAACCTTCTCTGACTCCGGGAAACCTTCTTTTCTGAAACTCAGGAACTTCTTGTTGTAATCGGGAGCCATTCACAAGAACTTTGAACCTACCCTTATTTAGTCCACGGGTATCCTGTTCTCATTGCAGTAACCATTAGCCTTGTTGTGTAATTATTTGTCTATGTTACTGCTTCTTACTCAGGATGACTGGGATCCAGAGATAACTGTCACTAGAACTGTCTTACCCTAAAAGTTCGAAAGAAGATATTCCGAGGTCCGACAAGAAAATACCTAAGAAGCCTGAGAGGCATTAATCGGCCAAAAAATGTTGTACAATAACAAGAGATGGGGACAATAGTCCGCAATAACACAGATAAATACTAAACTTTAGTCTCTTTCTTCTCCTTCTCTCAATCACTCTATTCTTTCTCTCTCTCTCTTTCTCAATCCTTTCCTCCCTTCTCTCTCTTTCTCTTTCTCTCTCCTCTCTCTCTCTTTCTTTCTCTTCTCTCTCTCTCGTATCTTTTCTCTTTCCTGTCTCCTTCTATCTCTCTCTGTCTCTCTTCTTTCTCTTTTCTTTTCTCTTTCTCTCTCTTTTTTTCTCTCTCTCACGCACAATCCTCTCTCTCCCTTCTTCTCTCTCTCTCGCTCTCATCCTTTCCTCTCTCTCTTTCTCTCCTCTGCTCTTTCTTCTCTCTCTCTAAATCTTTCCTCCTCGCTTCTCTCTCTCTCTCAATCCTTTCCTCCCTCTCTCTCTCTCTTCTCTCTCTTTCTCTTCTCTCTCTCTCTTCTCTCTCTCTTTCTTTCTTTCCATCTCTTTCTTTTGAAAAAAAAAAAAACATAATTCTATGTTAATCTTACAGCTTTCACCAGAAGTCTACCTACGATAATGCAAGAATACACATTTCATATATAACCAGTATGTTTAGTTGCAAGATCCTGGTGCTGCTCAGATGCAAATAAGAAGGAACGTGTAATGTTTAACAATACCACAAATAATCATATGCCAACATAAACTTAACCCAATTGTTCTTTTTACGGCTTCTCAGATGCTTATATCAATATACAGAGAAAGCTGTTAGACTTATGTAAATTTTTTAAGAAAACAAAATTGAGGTGCACAGGGCTTCTTTTATATATTATATATATTATATATATATATATATATATATACCTATTTTTTTTTTCCTGTTTGTTATTTTTTTTTTTTATTTCAAAAACATGTTGATATAAAACAGGTTCTATTTTGGTTGCACAATATAACTGCAAACAATCAACTTTATATATATATTATATATATACTTATATATATATATATATATATATATAATATATATTATATATGGGTGGTGTGTGTGGGTGTGAATGTGTGTATGCGTGTCTATGGGGAGGGCACCTGTTCTAATGACTTTTCAATTAGGTTTGTTGTTCAATTGAAGTTGTTTGCATTAAATTATATATATATATATATATATAATATATATATATATATATATATGTGTGTTGTGTGTGTGTGTGTGTGTGTGCGTGGTGTGTGTAAAATGTAAAATTGTGAATGATATAAATATTTCAGTGATAGGATTCAACCAAAATAAAGAAACTGAAATACACATATAAATAAAGCTTACATGCATATATGTATATATATATATATATATATATACTTATTCAAACACACCATATGCATATATGGTATATTTAATATATACAAATATATAATCCAAAAGTTCAGAGAAGAAATCTTCCTTACGACACAAGAGTTTTATTTTTAAAAAACCTGTCGCAGTTTGAGAGCTCAATGTGTGCTCTTAATGTTAGAGTCACGGAGCAAATATATAAGTAAAGAAATAACAAAAGACTTAGAGATTTTGCATTATAGTCTATTTCAGGGAGCTTAGACAAAGTGTCTAACTCTCCCGACTCATCAGATGCGAATGTCGTAATATATTATATTAAATTAGAAATTCTAAAGAAACTAAATAAGAATGCAGATAAAATGATTTGAAACAGAGAGGGGTATAATTGAAAAATATAACAGCTGTAGCTTCCTCTCTCATCGCCCCCGTCTTTCATTGCTAAACTTTTTTAATTTAACTATTTAGTTAAGTTAGGAAGTAAAGAATAAAATTACAGTTATTTCTTTTTGTTAATCAATTTCTTTTAAGATTTATCTCTGAGATTTTTACTCATATTCATTAAGATAAAATCAAATAATTAGAAATCAACAATACCAAGCACATATTTATTAAAATCAAATTTTAAATATCAATATGCAAATTAGGCTTGCCGTTCACACTGTAAACCGCTATTTGTTGTATATATAAATACAATTGCATGTTATTAGTACGTAGATATGGCCAGGAGTATTAATAATGAAAAACAATTTTATTAATAATTGAGGCTTAAATAAAAATGATTCATCGAGAATGTGATGTATAATAACTAAATGGGTAGTGACTGGAGTAGTGATATAGTTTCGGTTACTGACAAACAAACGAACACATAATCTCCATTATAAAAAGATATACATATATATTACACATATATATTTATGCAACACACACACACCACACACATATATATATATATGCACATGTATATATGCATATACACACACGGAGGAGAATATAAATAAATAAATGAAAACCTTAAAGTTAAGTCTTTCATTTATTCACATATATATGTATGTATATATATATATATATATATATATATATATATACTGTATATATACTGTATATATAGATATATATACTGTATATATGGATATATATATATATACTGTATATATATAATATACTGTATATATAATACTGTAATATATATATATATATATGTATATATATATATATATATATGTATATATATATATATATATATATATATATACTGTATATATATATATATATATATACTATATATATATACTGTATATATATATTATATATATATATATATATATATATATATATATATATATATATATATATATATATGTATATATATATAGTATATATATATATATATATATATATATATATATACTGTATATATATTATACAGTATATATATATATATATATATACTGTATATATATAATATATATACTGTATATATATATATATATATATATATATACATATACTGTATATATATACAGTATATATATATATATATATATATATATATATATATATATATATATATACTGTGGAACTAGAAACATTTAAAGTTGCTAAAAAAATTACCAATTTTGCTGTTCTTTGAAATTTTGTGCAACATATGCTCGATTCAATGGCAAAATTCATTCTTTGTTGTTGTTTATTTGTTATTGTTATTGTTTTTATTATTTCATTTATTTATTCATTTTTTTATTTATTTATTTTTTTTTTTTTTTTTTTTTGGTTTATTTTGTTTCCACTCCTTTCCAACTCATCCCTTTCCTTATGTCGGAAGAAATCCAATCTGCTTATGGGCGAGACACTTAAGATCTTTTCCACCAGTTTGGCTTTCCACAATGAACAATTACAAGTCACTAAATTAGCAAAGGAAGTCACCAGGATTTTTATTATTTCGAGAAGGTGGGGGGGGCGTAACGTTATACGGTCAAAACGGATATTATTTGGTTATACACTATCACCCATAAAATAAATAGATCCACCCCACCAACTTTGCACCCTGCTGGCGGCGGGGTTTACATCTACACTGTACCCAGCAAAAAGGGTATGGCACTTAGAAAAAACTGCATCGGATTGTAGTGTTGCAGTACATGATATCTACAATGACATTTCCCAACCCTATTGCCCTTATGGCAAGCCCCAACCCCTTTTTATCATATGGGTGCTAGAAGGCGGGTGGCTGCGGTCTACATGTCCTGGGAATGACGTTAAACTCTATCTGATGGTGAGGCTCCAGTTTTGGAGGTTTGGGGAATGTGGAGCACCCCTTATCACCATAGCGGGTCTACATGTCCTGGGAATGACGTTAAACTCTATCTGATGGTGAGGTTCCAGTTTTTGGAGGTTTGGGGAATGTGGAGCACCCCTTCATCACCATAGCGGGTCTACATGTCCTGGGAATGACGTTAAACTCTATCTGATGGTGAGATTCCAGTTTTGTGGTTTTGGGGAATGTGGAGCACCCCTTCATCACCATAGCGGGTCTACATGTCCTGGGAATGACGTTAAACTCTATCTGATGGTGAGGTTCCAGTTTTGGAGGTTTGGGGAATGTGGAGCACCTCTTCATAACCATTGCCCCTGGTCCACTCTGACCCGGAGTGGTAGTACCTGTTAGGGTCCCATCTATGGGTTAAATAGAAAAATGTATTTATAAAAAAATTGTATTATCCATTAAGAATTGATTTATTTCAAAACTTTATTGGCATTAAATGACCCACTGAGGTTGATATGCCGTAAAACAAACAAACCAAACCAAACTACAATGACATGATTGAAGGGGTGCTTCAAAAGATAAGGTATACACAACTTATATATGTGGTAGGAAGCGCGTGGTCTAATGGTTAAAGTCATGGGAAATGGACTTGTCGCCCCGAGTTCAAATCCTGGACGTGGTAATTGCATTTCACTTAGCGCTAATACCCTTGGGGAAGGTATGAACCCTAATCTCCCTCCAGCTATGGGTAAATAGTAGGGCAGACTGGGCTCTGTACCCTTGGTTAGGCAACCGGTCTAGAAGAAGGAAAACTCTGAATTCAAACCTGTTGAACTCCGCTTAAGAAATTGACCGTGTGTCACATCCTGCACGTGCAGAGGGGTTGTTAAATAAATATATATGTGTGTGAGTGTATATGTGTGTTTGTATATACACATGTGTGTGTATATATATATATATATGTGTGTGTATGTGTGTATATATATTTACCAACCCCTCTGCATGAGCAGGATGCGACACAAGATCAATTTCTTAAACGGAGTTTAACAGGTTTGAATTCACAGTTTTCCTTCTCCCAGACTGGTTACCTAACCATGGTTAAAGAGTCCAGTCTGCCCTGCTATTTACCCATAGCTGGAGGGAGAATTGGATTCATACCTTTCCCAAGGGTATTAGTGGCATGTGAAATGCCAACGGCTTCGTCCAGGAATTGAACTTGGGATGATGAGTCCATTTCCCACGAATCTAACCATTAGACCACGCGCCTCCATAATGTGTGTGTGTATATGTGTGTGCATGTGTGTATATGTGTGTGCATGTGTATATATGTGTGTGTGTATGTCTGTGTGTATATATGTGTGTGTGTATATATATAAGTGTGTATATAAATGTGTGTGTATATATAAGTGTGCATGTGTATATACATGTGTGTGTATATATATATGTGTGTGTTCATATATATATATATATGTGTGTGTGTATATATGTGTGTGTATAGATATATATGTGTATGTGTGTATATATATATACATATATATGTATGCATGTGTGTATGTATATAGATGTATGTATCTTGGTGTATATATATATATATATATATATATATGCAACGCTCTTCTCTATAAGGAATGGAGCACTCTGTGACGGCCTTTACACACAAAGCGATGTGTGTATTAAAACAGTTAAGATCCCCTTCCCATTCTGTAAGTGAAGACAGCCTAATGGTTAAGGTGCCGGACTGACACCCAACCAACCAGAGTTCAATTCCGGCTGTAGGTAGCTTACAAAATGTCTAGCCACACTGAAGAGACTTGATTAGTCGAAACACGTGTCTGTGGATGACCCTATATATATATATATATATATATATATATGAGGTTAAGTAAACAAACAAATGTGTTTATTGTGTATATATCAGTGTGAAATATTACAAATCCTGTTTTCTAAATAAGGCCTGAACTCTAGAAACCCTAGAAGTTGTACTTTTTGGATGTTTTACTTCAGCAGTATAACCAACTCATGATGTAATGACGTCATCGTAAATAAAAATACGACTCAGGGTAGATAATTGGCCATACCCTCCGGTAATAACACATCAGATTCACCTACCCGAAATCGGACAGCCGTTGCTAAGTTGATATTTATATTTCTACATGAACAGTCATTATAATACCTACCTTCTATGATGCATTAATTATTAGCCTCGGTGAGATTAAGCCTAGGGCTCTGAAAAAGAGGTGTCCCCCGCAGGGCAAAAAATATTCTTTCACTGAGTGTGTTTGAATGTGCATATGTATATTTCAATACATTTACATTTATTTTTTCATATCTAGAATATTAGATATATACAAAGGAGACTCAAATATTATCTGCACTCTTGTTTTATGGAAGCCAAGCACATCGTGGATTGTTTAATAGGCAGAAATATGACTAATTTGCAGAGAACAAGCTACCTCATCAATGATATATATATATATATATAACTATCCCAATGGATTAAATAAGGGTGCATTTTTAAGTTCCGTGAAGGCTCCCGATTAAAATGTCATGGTAACAATAAAGATGAGCACAACTGTCAACAGATTGAATTAATATATATATATATATATATATATATATATATCGGGAACCTTCACAGAACTTAAAACCGAAGTTTCTTGGTATATTGATGGTTATAGTCGTTTTTTGACGGTTAGTGTAGTAACAGATTTCAAATTTGTAATACTTTGAATTATATTTTGAATAATACTTGTAATATTATATATATATATGTAGAAAAAACAAGATGTTAAAAATTTTGCTGACAGAAATCTGTTTCGACCATAGGAAAAGGTCTTTATCAAAGCAACATTGTAAACGAAAAGACAAAATAATTATCATTAATCACAAAGGCACAGAGCTCTCGATCAATACCGGAATTTTCAAAAAATTCATATATAGATTCATATCCATTTTACCTTTCATATATATATATATATATATATATATATATATATATATATTAGGGTGTTTGGAAAATGCTATGAAATTACAACTTTGCAGGGGTTGCCAAAATAAGTTTAAACACAATAATGTTGGATTGACTTCAAGATTTCAAATACTGTTTTTTCTATTCAACTCCCATAAGTTAACCTGCCATACTAGTAAGAAGCAATAGAGTTTTCCTTTTCCTAGATCTGTTGCCCATACCAAGGCTAGCAAACCCAATCTACCTACTATTTACCCATAGCCAAGGGAGAGACATAGATTCATGCTTTTTCCAAGAATATTAACTCTTAACATCCTGTTGAGAATTTTCCAAGTCCAGTACAAGTTTATCAAAAAATGCCTAAAAATGGCCTTTTCTTGAATTTAATTTTAAAGATGTACCCTAAATTAAGGCAGACATAAGATCAACATTACCAAAATATATTCCATAATTTACAATTTCAATATTAAAAATAAAACAAACATGTAACTTTTTTTTTTTCAATTCATTTTAATTTTATGTTGGGCATTTAAGTGATACAAGACCATTTGGAATGTTTCATTTTTAAAATTGGTTTAAATAAAATGGGACAAATAAAAAATCTGCAATTAAGCAAAACCAGATAATCTGGATTTATATTTTTGCATTGCACCTTAAACAATTTGGATGGTCTCATTTTTAATCAGAGGGTGTTGCAGAATGATAATGGATGGAAGATTTAGGAACAAGTGTATTAATATATAGATATATATATTGCAGGACTACAACAGATATGAATGAGGCTATTGTCAAATACCGTCAACGAAATAACTTTAAACTTTCATAGAAGACATTTCTTTGTGTGTATATATATATATTATTATATATATATATATATATATATGTATATATATATATGTATAATATATATATATATATATGAGGTTAAGTAAACAAACAATGTGTTTATTTTATATGGCTTTAGCTGACATTTTTGGAGGATATGTGCTTAATTGAAGTCATACCTAATTTTGAAATTAATTAGTTAATAATTAATGAATTTAGGCGGGCATATATGTTCAAATGTAAGGCTAAACAAATCGAGAAAATGTCAATCCCTGAATGTACATTTTGACCTATTAGTCATCAGCAAAGTTATAGACATGGGAGACTGCTCTGTGTGTGAATCGAAACCTCGACTGTCAAGCGACAGGCAAAGTCTCTAACCATTACACTAGCTTGCCATTCCCACATTCAATAGGTGGAAATGAACATTCAGGGACTGACATTTTCTCGATTTGTTTAGCCTTACATTTGAACATATATGCCCGCCTTAGTTCATTAATTATTAACTAATTAATTTTCAAAATTAGGTATGACTTCAATTAAGCATATATCCTCCAAAAATATATATATATATATATATATATATATAAATTCTACGGAATCTCTATTTCTACATTGCTATTGTTTAGTAACAATACAGCCAATCAGGCTTTTTAAATAAGATTTCAACATTTACCTCTTAGGCAGGTTTAGCTCAGTCAGTAGAACATCTGCCAAGGAATCACAAGGTTCCGGGTTCGACAACGGCCCTCGCCAACTCAACATATGAGTAGCACAGAAATCTGTGTGTTAAAGTGAGGAGCTGATGGTAGGTGTGGCACTTCACCTCAGACACCAAAATAATCTCCTTGGTCTAGCACTTGTGAAAAGGAGATAGACTCCCTCGCTCTCTGGCTGATACGGACATTAGGCTGCCCTGCTATCTTTACTTACTTTAGATCTTTTTCAGCCAGGGGCCCTTGACAGTGGCACCCATGGGCATGAGGGGCACAGGGTGTAAGAGTTAAGCCTGATTTCACTCTAAGTCAAGCAGAACCTTTTCATGTTTATTTTTTCCTGCAGATTGTTGGAGAGGTGAGATTTAATTTACAGGTCACATAAGATGATACCATCATGATAAACAACATCTCAGTCTAAGGGTCTTGGCGGTGAAGGGACCCCCATAGCCGATGGTAATGGTGTTATATACCCACTCCATGCATATCTAGGGTATATAATAGGAGAGAGAGAGAGAGAGAGAGAGAGACAACAGAGTAGTAGAGATGATGGCTCTTACTTGTTAACCCTGCTTACTTCATCTAACTTGGCCGTCCGCCATGTTCTCATGTTCGGCTGTTTTCTCTTCCAGGCTTTCTGTTAAGGGTCAGCTTCTTCTTTATTTCTTTGGTTGGTCATTTCTTGTTTAATATTAACTCAACAAACAAGACTTGTTGTTTTCTTCTAAAGCTTTATTAAAACAACCCAGCCCATATTCATCTGCCGTGGGGGGAGCCCTACCCTCAGAGCAAACAGCTCACTCTGAAATCTGCATCTCATCTGAAACTAATTCTCATGCGTCTGTAATAGCGCACTTTTCAAGGGGCCAAGTAAAAAGGTTATTACCCGTCAATAACTGTTGGGTAACTTTCCACTGGACCCAGTTATTCTGTATCTAACTTATTCAAATATTCTCTACTAAAAGTATGTGCATAAATCATAAGCTCCTCATGAATTATGGAAAAATAACATGTCAACTCGATGAAACTAGAAAGCCGTGACTGGGTTGATATTTAGATTTGTGCAAGAACGGATGTTACAGTACCGATAGTCCTTTAGTGGAAGGTTTGTAGTAATCTTATGCCTAGGGGTCTGTAAAAAAAGGGGCCCTCAAGGGCAGAAACATGGATTAATTATAAAAAAAGATAAAAGAGTTTTATAATTTGCTTGAAGCATTGTATTTATATTGGTTTGGTGGTTGGTTTTGAAGGCTATCACAATGCAAGTGTAAAGAAAAATGAGGTAACTATGATATAGTTTGTTTACCTTTGATTTATTCTTAATATTTCAAGATAAAGATCTCTTGGTTAAGTTTCTTTGTTTAATGGCATATCAACCTTTGTGGATTAGGTAATGCTGAAGCCATCCTTGTAGAAGAATAGTTAGTGTATTATTTAACCCATAGTTGAGGGGATAAGGGGTTCTTTTTATCTGCATTCTTATTAGTTCCATTAGCCTTTCTAATCTTCTATTAATAATGGAGATTGTATTTCTGTTTGTAACAAAAACTACTGAGCAGTTAGCTTGTGGTTCTATCCATTCTGTTGTATGACTGGTGATGTCTTCCTTCGAATTCTCTGCGTGTGAGTATGTGTAAGTCTGTGTGTGTGTCTGTC